>PVJH01002807.1:0-158407 GCA_004026705.1 Nesogale talazaci
TATGATATGAAGAGGTAATAGCAATTTGTAAATTACTAGGGGTTCATGGGGGAGGGGTGGGGGAATATGGGGAGCTGGAATTTTAAAAAAAAGAACAAGAGAAAGGGGGAAAGAGGAGCTTACACCAGGGGCTCAAGTAGAAAATGTTTGGAAATGAATGTGGCAACAGGTGTACAAGTGTGCTTTATACAAACGATGTATTGAATGTTATAAGAGCTGTAAAAGCTCCCAATAAAATTATTGAAACACACACACGCACACACACACCCAAGAAGTGGGAGCTCCTTCAGAAGAGGCCCATTTCAAAATGCTCGGGAGTCCCTAAGGAATGTAGAGACCTTCTCTCTAGCCGTACTCCGCACCCAAGCTTGGGAACTCTGCAACTTCCCATGAGTAGATACTGGGGCTGGAAATTTGAAAGCCTCCTGGGCACGTACACAGGCACACACAGGACAGCTACAGGGTAAAGTGATTTAATTTAGTCCTTGCCAAGAACACCACAATAGGTAACATCCTCTCCATCTTAAACATTATGAAACTGAAGCTTAAAGATTAGGCAACTCCCCAGAGGTCATAGATTTGCTAAGTGCCAGAGGTAACATTAGAAGGCAATTGCATCTTCGGCTAAGTCTTAATGGTTTCACTGCCCGGCCTCCTCTTGCTGGTTAGTACTCCTGCTAACCTGTCCTTCAATCCCTAACCCTCAATCCAGCTCAGTCACAGACACTTCCTTGGAATTGTCTGCTCTTGGTCATGAATCAAAAGTTGTTTTCCCACAATTGAGCTTATGTTTGGCCTACAGCCATACTCTTAGGTGCCATCGAATTGGATCCGACCCATAAAGAACCTACTCACAACAGAACGAAAGACGGAATGGCCCTCTGTCATTCTGACCATGGTTCCCTTGCCTGAGCCCATGGATGGAGCCAGTGTGTCCACCCATCATGTTGACGGCCTTCCTCCTCTTCGCCGCGCCTCTGCTGCACCAAGCATGGTGTCCTTCTCCAAGGACTGCCTCTCCTGACTACAAAGCCAAGACACATAAGGGGAAGTAGAACTGCCTTCCGGGATTCGGAGGCTGTAAATCTCTCCACGGGAAAATAAAACCTCGTCTTCCTCCCATTGAGATGCTGGTGACTTGAACAGCTGGCCTTGGGGGTAGCCGCCTAATGCATCACCCACTGTGCCACACGGGCTCCTCGGGTTTTGCTCGCCAAAAGTAACTCCCCTTCCATCGCTGAGACTGCTGAGTATGGAAGTATAACCACACCACTTGAAATTTTCTTTGTGGGTAAATATGCGTAGGTTCCTCCATGATTTTTCACATAATGGTCGTCTTCCGTTTTACGTGTCCCTCTTAAAAGGTGACACAGAAAAATAGATAATCTTTCTCGTACCATCCAGCTTATTAGAGTAGAGCGGATAGCCCGGGATCATTACCATAACAAATTTAAAAGCTTGCATTCATTCCTTCATTCAGTTAAAGACTCATTGCCACGGATGCTGACTCTTAGCAGCCCAATAGGACAGGGCAAAACGGCCTCCCAGCAAGTTTCCGAGACTGCAGCTATTTATGGGAGAGAACAGTTCCTCTTTAGACAAAAAATAAGTACTCGTGACTCCGGAAACCCTCCTGACTCTCCACCCATTCTCTGGCTGGGAACTCACCTTTGAGTCACACACCACGCCAGAGCTGTATAACAGTTCTTCTAAAAATGCCAACATAATTATATATGCAATCTATCTGTTGTTGTTGTTGTCCTTAGGTTCCATGGAGTTGGTTCTGACCCACAGCGGCCCTGTGCACAGCAGCATGAAGCCTTGCACAAGCCCGTACCATCCTCACATTGCTGCAGCCACCGTGTCCACCCATCCCTTTGAGGCGCCTCCTCTTCTTCACGGCCCTTCTACTGTACCAAACATGATGTCCTTCTCCAGAACAGGGACCAGTCTTTCCTGACATGTCCAAAGAATGTAAGATAAGACCTCCCTGTCCTGGCCTTTAAGGAGCATTTCTTCCAAGACAGATTCATTTGTCCTTCTAGCAGTCCGTGGCACTGTCTGTCAACATTCTTCACCAGCACCACAATTCAAATGCAAAGCATCCAGTAGTTCTCAGTGTTATGAAATGGAATCCACTTATATGCTGTCTCTCCCCAAAGTCACACAGCCCTTTATCTACGTGGAATCAAACTTCAGCATGCTGATCTTGCATTAAATGCAAGTTTACCCTGATGGAACTAGACGTCTGAAGCTGGAAAAGCCACATGGAGACTGCACTGCTAAGATGCTTGAGAAGCTTCAGAGAGGCTCCTGCAAGCCCTGAGATGCTTCTACCACCACTGGATACACAAGACTGCACCCACTGTCCCCTGATTGTCCTGGTCATTGTCTTTGCCTAGTGAATCTGAAGAAGATTTTATAGACTGATATCAGACGTGTGGGCTAATATCAGACTTGTGGGCTTGGACTAGATTGAGTTGGGATGCTTTCTCAATGTTCCATTCCTCTCGTATATAAACCTCTCCCTTATATACATATGCATGTCTATGAATTTGTTTCGCTAATCTACCTGGTCTCTCTCTCCCTCTCTCATTCTCTCTCTCACACACATAAATATAGACATATAATTTTAAAAATATCTATTTTAAATATATTTTATATTTTAAATATAAAATTTTTTAAAATATATTTTATTTCATGTGAAAAAAATTAGATCATCTGAGTGTCTGAACTGCCACTCTTGCAATTAGCAACCCAATACATAGCCCACCATACCACCATCACTCATTACTTCCTTTCCCAGCCTTGCCTTTGGAAACACTAAGGTAAGGAACAAAGTTCAGACATAGCTGTCAAAGGGAGGTGCTGCTTCAAGAGCCAAGGCCTGTAGGACCGCCTCAATCCCAGAGTTGGACACTCCAGAAGCACTGCTTCACTGGGGTTGGCAACCACTGGAATAACTCTCGGGCAGCCTCTGAACATTGATAAGCTTGTGTCCTTGCGAGCTGCTGGCTAAATGATGTGTTGTGATCTCTTAGTCTATCCTGATCACCTAACCCAGACTTGGCTTGACCCTTTAATAAAATGATTGGGGGTGGGGGAGACGACTCCTAGTGTATCAGGCAATCCCATTCCACTTCTTCTCTGCTCTAATAACGTGTGTTACAAAACACAGTAATAATGGGATCTCCTTGCCAACCTGCATGCTCCTTCTGGTTATCAGATGGCCCACAGGGGGTGGATACCTCATGCTGGTAAAATTGGGCACGCACATTCTTTGTACTGGCATGTTCATGCTCTGAGTTTGAGAGGAGATGCTCCAGCTTGCGCTGAACACACATTTCACAGGTCAACTGGCATCCACCTACCTGCCAACCATCAGACCTTACTTAAGTCACTTAATTCATTATAGTTTCAATTTCTTCATCCCCCAATTGTAGAAAATAATAAATACCTTGGTCAATATGTGGGGAATGAGACACAATGATAGATATAGGCTAAGTCCAGGTACTTTACCACTTCCATTAAATTAACTCACCTGCCCCAACCCATCTTGGTATCCTAAAAAGTTTATTCTGGCCTCTTCTAGACTCTATCTCGCTTGAGAGCTCTCTCCAAGGCAAACACATAATCTTGGTTAACCAGAGAGAAAAACTGATGAACTTCACCAGTAGCTGCACTTTTTGTCAATGCTCTTGCAGCTGGCGCAGCCTCAGGGTGAAAGTCATCCAGCCACTTTGGTGTAATCACTATCAAAGCATCCTTCTCTGCCATGCTGAGTCCCCAAACCACCAAATCCACAAGGCCACTGCATCTGAAGGAAGGGCCCAGCTCAGGACATCTGGTGCTCTTGGAAGAAATCTCTTCAGTGCTCTGAAAGACACTCAGTGGATACAAGATATCTCCCTCCCCTGGAGATTACTCTGCTAGGAAAATTGTATCTCCTTCTCTTGTGGTTTCAGTTACAAATAGTATGGATTTTCAAGTTGCCCAGTTCCACTGACTGGCAGACAGAGAGAGAAAGAGAGAGAGAGAGAGAGAGATTCCTTACAACACACCGTCTGTTTCCCAGAGCTGAGCTGAAAGATTTCTAGACTTCAGCAAAACAGGACTGAACCATTCTCTCTGCAGTCTTAAATCCCCCCAAGACCACTCATGGGATAACAGGGTCCTTGCTTCCCTCTCACATGCTCAAGGAACAAAATAACTCTTTTCTGAAAATGAAAAATAAGGAAAGGAAAGGAAAGAACCCATATCCATATTTATGGCGCCTGGGCAAGGTTCCAACATGCAATAGTTTTCTGAACTTGCAGCAATTCCTCAAGCTCTCTGAACTTCTGTTTTCTTGATTGCAAGAGGAAGAAAGCCACTTATTTCAATGGACTAGTTTGAGAAATGATGAAGTAAATGTCTATAAGGTGACTATAATATACACAAGAAGCCCTCGATACGAGCTAGTTAGAAGAACAGGTAAGGTATGCAGTTTAAATTGTCTTTGTCCTGCCACGTGTTGTATTAATAGAAGATCTCACTGGACCTGCACTCCAGGCTGAAGAACCCTGAAAGTAACTCAGAAGCATGAAGTAGGTCCAGAGTACTGCCACGGTACAGTAGACTTTCATCTGGGGAATCTTCCTCTAATACTATATCAAATCTGCATTTGTAGGATCAGTCTAATCCATCTTCATGTGGGCAGGGGAGAAACTGGGCACCCATGCACTAACAGAGCAGCTTTGTTATCCATCATTTGTTATGACCCACACAGTTGAATGCCTTTGCCCAGTCCATTAAACCCAGGTAAACATCTTTCAGGTATTCTCTATACCTGGCCAAGATCCATCAAACATCAGTAATGATGTTCCATGTCCTCTTCTGAATTTGGCTCCATTTTTCTGGCATTTCTTGTTGATGGAATGATGCTACTTATTGTTTACTTATCTTTAACAAATGGTATGAACCTGTAGTATTGACAATATCTTCCACATTATGTTGGATCATCTGACCTTGGAAGAAACATAAATCCAGAGCTCTTCCAGTGACATGGCCACTTAGCTGTCTTCCAAAATTCTTGGCCTAGAGGAATAAGTGTTTCCTTGTCACCTTTGCTTCTAGAAACATATTAATTGGTATTCTGTCAATTCTTGGAGCCTCGTTTTTATCAGTGACTTTTTCCATAGCTTGGACTTTTCCTTCCATACCATCAGCAATTGCTCCTGAAGTGGTGTAACACTGACCCATCCTTCTGTGTACAGGGACTCTGCATCTTCATTCCCTCCATCTTTTGTTTTTTGACACTTTCTTCATCTTTCAATATTTCACTAAGAATCCTTCTAGATGTCAACTCACAGCTTGGGTTTTGGTCTTCCGTCCTCTCGGCTTGAGAAATGCTTAGAAATGCTTTGTGTTAGTTCAGGTAGACTAGAGAAACAAATTCATAGATATGCATATGGATATAAGGGTAAGACTTATATACAAAAGGAATGGAACATTGAGAAAGCATTCCAACCCAGTCCAGTCCAAGGTCATAAGTCCAATGTTAATCCACATGCCCAAAACCAGTCCATAAAGTCTCCTTCCGGCTCACGAAGTCACAGGCCAGTGGGTGCAGAATTCTGGGGCTGGCAGGGGTCTCCCCGTGGCTCCTTGCTTCCAGGGCTCAGGGTCCATCAGCAGCATCCAGCAGTGGTAGAAGCAACTCAGTGCTGGCAGGGCTCTCCACATGGCTTCTCCAGCTTCAGAGGTCTCCATCAGGGAAAAGCCATGTGGTCTTTCCTCCAGCTCTTTGGATGCTGCCATCTTGTCTTGTCCCTAGTTCGTCATCTTGGAGACTGACCACCAGCAACTGGGAAGATAGTGTCTCATCTCCATGAGGGAAACACTGCAATATTTCCCAGAAGTCTCAGGAAAAAGCCATGCCCACACAGAGGCCTCATTGGCTACTCAATGGCTATCTCCAGATGAACAGGCTAGACTCCACCCCTACATCTCAATCATGAAATTGGCATAAGCATGTGACTGCCACATATGTCCCTTGCTTTGAGATTTTTTTTTTAGGCATCACTGCCCTCTGGTGGTGGGAGTAGGAGGCCCAGCCTTTGCTCCTGTGAGCTGGAATTGAACCTCCATCTCAGTGGGCCACAGTCCTGCGCACAACCACTACGCCACTGGGGCTCAGCCCGCTTTGAGATTTTTAACTATAGGTCTTTACCTGTTTCATGAGAACACTTGACTTGTCATTCTCAAGGCTCCCTTTGAAATCTTCCTTTCAGCTTTGTGCATCATAATTTCTTCCCTTTACTTTCATCACTCTACATTTAAGAAGTTTCAGAGACCTGTCTTTCTTTTTAAAGAAGTCCTTGATATCATCCTCCAACTTGGTCCTTAGTCTTTCATGTGTCAAATCTGCTACTGGGATGGTCTCTAACTCTTGGTGGCTCTCACGCTTTCATTTTCTTCAGCCTCAACTTGGACTTGCATATGAGTAATTGATAATCTGTGTCACAGTCTGCCCTCGACCTTGCTTTGACCCATGATATGAGAGTGGAAAAGGTACAATTATGAACGAGGCACCTAGATTTTTACATTTGCTTTCCTCTGGAAACTGGCTTGATTGGAAGCTAAAGCTTCTCAATAGTGTATGTTACCTTCAAAACATTCAGGGATGTGAAACCCACCAATCTTTCCCAGAAGGAAGTTGTGTGTAACCTCCTGCAGGAAATGATTATCTGACTGTCCTTCAATTCTGATCAGGCATAACTCTGACACATAGTAGGTAGACATTATCTGATAAAGGAATTTTTATCAATACTCTTATATAATATATATAAGCTATGGTTAATGCACACAGTGTTTTACTAAACTGTGTAATCCAGATGGCAAACTGTCTGAAGCAGAACTAGTTTAATCCCATTTTGGACTCAATGTCCAGTGTATTTTTAGACCTTGACCTGGGCTGAAAGACATGGACTGTGACCCATTTCTGAGTCACCAAAGTTTATTGGCTCATGTCAAACAGCAACTCTTCTGTTCTTAAAAAGTGGATTAACCTGGAATTTGCTGTCTCTGCAATGATCCCTTAAAAGGGTTGTGGTTATGGAGCCAAGGAGGCAGATGCACAGTGCTGCTCCATGTGCACTTGGCAGTTTTCTCTGAGCAGTTCCTCAGCACTGTGTCTTTAGGACCACAAACAAATGGGTATTCCCAGGGGTCCAGCCAAGAAATGTCAGTTCGTGCCAGTCATCTGTGCATCCACGGCCAAAGTCACACAAAACTCTCATCAGCTGTCCCTGAGTCAGTTCTCAATCAGCTAAAAGAAGCTTCAGATTCCATTGGCAGTGTGAGTTTGCATTGAAAGAGGAGATTTCCTTCATTTTTGTTTCTTAATTTTAATCAGTCATTTTATTGGGGGTGTTCTTACAGCTCATAACAATCCATACATCAATTGGATCAAGCACCAAATGATGCTATCATCATTTCCAAAAGGTTTTCTTTGTACTTGGCCCTTGGTATAAGCACCTCTTTTTCCCCTCCCTCCCACCCTCAGGAACCCTTGATAATTTATAAATTATCTTTATTTTCATATTTTACATTGTCAGCTTTCTCCTTTCACCCACATTTCTGTTGTTCATTCTGAGAGGTCTATCTGTCCTGAATTCTGTGTGCCTAGAGCTCTTATCTGTACCAGTGTAAAATACTCTGGTCCAGACAGCTTTGTAAGATAGAACTGGCATCATGATAATAGAAGTGAAAGAAGCATTAAAGAACTAGATGAGTTCCCCCTTTCTACTCCAGAATCTACATATATTATCCTCCCTGGGGGATGGACAAACAGAAAAGTGGGTGACAGGAGATGTTGGACAGTGCAAGATACTACAAAATAATTATAAGTTTTAAATTATCAAGGGTTCATGGGGAAAGGAGGAGGGGAAAAAGGGGGGGTGGAATGAGGAGCTGATACCAAGGGCTCAAAAGAAAGAAAATGGTTTGAGAATGATAATGGCAACAAATGTGCTTAATACAATGTATGTATGTATGGATGGATGGATGGATGGATGGATGGATGGATGGATGGATGGATTGTGTAAGAGTTGTATGAGCCTCCAATAAAATGATTTTTAAAAATGCAAAAAAATGCAATTAGGTAAGATTTATATCCAAAAGGGAAAAAAAGAACTAGAGGAATGTTGTGTGTTTCTTCGGTGCTATGCTGCACCCTGACTGGTTCGTCCCTTTCTGTGACCCTTCTGTGACTGCTTCATCCCTTTCTGTGACCTTCTGTGACTGGTTCGTCCCTTTCTGTGACCCTTCTGTGACTGCTTCGTCCCTTTCTGTGACCTTCTGTGACTGGTTCGTCCCTTTCTGTGACCCTCTGGGACTGGTTCGTCCCTTTCTGTGACCCTCTGGGACTGGTTCGTCCCTTCTGTGACCCTGGTGTGAGGGGATGACCAATGGTCTAGAGATGGGCTTTGGATCTCCTCTTCAACTGCCCTCATTTTCATAGAAATGGTTGGTTTCTTGGGGTCTTCTGATAAGCGAAACCTGATCCTGTTGACACCTTGTGATCACACAGGCTGCTTGGCTTCTTCCATGTTGTCTTCGTTGCTTTCCTGCTAGATGGCTGCTTATTTGACTTCAAGCCTTAAAACTCCAGATGCTGTATCTTTTAACAGCCAGACACCATCAGCTTTCTTCACCACATTAATGTATGCACCCTTTTTGTCTTCAGTGATTGTGTTGGAAAGGTGAGCATCACAGAATGCAAGGTTATTTGAAGAAAGTGTTCTTGCATTGAGGAAGATTTGAGTAGAGGTCCAATGTCTGTCTGCTCCCTTAATACTTAGCCTATAAATATGTGTAAGTAGACCTATATCCCTATTGTCATATAATAAGACATTTACACATGTTTATACCTTCATAAATGTCTTTTGCCTCTTAGTTTTTTCCTCTATTTCCTTTTACGTTCCCCCCCTCCCACTATCGTGCTGAGCCTTCATTCAGCTCTCTGTACTTCCTCTCTGCTACATTGCGCTTGACCAAACTTCACCAGGCATTCCATGCCCTCCTTGCCATCAATTTTAGATCTCTGCTTGTTCCCTTGTTGGCTTTGTTGGCTCCCCCCACCCCCCCTCCTCTTCCCCACCCCCTCCCTCCCTCTCCCATTGCTTTGTCCTTAGGATTGTTTTTCCTGCCAATCTTATACAGATATCCATACAAAAAAAGAAAAAGAAAAATAGTCTGAAATTTTCCAGGTCTGTCCGCTGACCCTTATGAATGTTTTCTGGTTGGGTGTGATGCAGTGCTAAGCCCTGCCCTCTGTGTCCAAAGTCTATTTTCAGAGTTCCTTGGGAACTTTGTTGCTTGGCTCTGCTCATTATTCTATTGTGCTTCCTTTGTATTACTGCCTGGTGTGTGTGTGCGTGTGGGGGAGCAGTGGTCAGTCAGGGTACAGTTCCCACACCATGCACCATGTCTCCAGTGATGCCCCTATACTGCTGTGGGCCGGTAAGGGATGTCATGCTTGTGGTTAGGCTGATCCTACAGTCAGTCCTCTCTGTGCATTGGCTGCTCCAAAGGGGAATGTGTCCTCAAAGTTTGGTGAGCCAGTATACTTTCTCTCTCTCTCTCTCTCTCTCTCTCTCTCTCTCTCTCTCTCTCTCTCTCCCCCCTTTCTCCCCTCCCTCTCTGTTCCTGTGAGGTCCGGGAGGACCTAACACTCTCCCCAGGGTATATTTTCAGTGATGTCCTCTGTAATGAATTCTTTTGGGGAGGAGGGTTGGCATAGCAGGAATAGAGGCCAGCCTGGCCCTGCAGACCTCTCTGTTAGTTCACTGCTTTGAACTGGTATATTGCCCTCAAGGCATCTCCCACCTGATTGAGGTCTGGTTCAGATTTTCTTTGGTAAAAATGGAATGATCCTATTCAGTTCATTAGTAAATCCAGAACTTCTAGTTTGGGCCAAGGATTTTCTGAGTACATGCCCTGCAGCCCCTTGGAAATGCAGTGGTTAGTAAACCAGGCATCAGAATCAGAACCATTTGGGACCAAGTACTGGCTCTGTCCAATATTTGAAGTTGGACCCCACAAAAGTCCAATCCCTTCATTCTTCTCAATGTGCCTTTACGCAGTGAAGAGACACATTCCCTCCCAGCACAGCAAACACTAGAAGGTTAGCTTATACGACATGGGCTCAACGCGATGTTGTTGCTATTGTTGTTGTTACGGGCCAACTCTTAGCAATCCTGTGGATGAGACAACAGAACTCGGCCCTGCCTGTGTCATTCTCACAACCAATTTTACATACTTGAGCCAATTGTTGGAGACACTGTGTCACCCCTCTTGTCAAGGGTGGGTCTTGCTCTGTTTTCCCCTCTGAGCGATCGTCAATTTTGTCTGCATGGAAGTCATACGTAAGACATAGAAAAGTGATATCATACACTATTAGTTCTTTTTGCCTGCTCGGTATATTTGCGCTTCTACACACAGATGCTGTCAGGAACCAGGCTCTTTCTATGCTCCTGTCCGACCCTTCTTATCACGTGGCTTTCATCATCTTGGTGGCACAAGAGCTGCCACATGACCAGCCATGACACCCTGCTTTCCAAATAGGAAGAAGTCCGGAGAGCTGATATCCTCAACCGAACGATAATATTGCCCTCAAACTCATGTGTTACATGGCCACTGCTGACTTGTCTAGAAGAGTGGACACCGAGTTCTCTAGCTTCTATGTTTGGAAGAAAGCAAATGAGACAGTATTTGAGAACCAGTATTCCAGAATCCAATCCTTGACCAAGGCAAAAGGCAGGAAAAAAGATGACAGTCATTGAATAAGGCATTCACACATATTTTAATCTCCACATGAAGATGAGGAACTAGGATTTGAAGAAGTTAAAACTACCCAAGATAAAGAGGTAGGATTCATGCCCTAGTTATTTTGTCTCCAAGTTTAAACTCTTAATGAGAACGTTGTTTGTGATAAGCATCTGGTCTTCCTTCAAGCATCTCAGACCAGAGTGGTGTTCTCTAATAAGATGTAAGAGAAACAACCTAATCTGCAGTTGGCAAGATGTCTCCTTCACAGGGTCGGTGTCCCACTGAGATTAACAATTCAGTTGGTTATTCAAGGTAGAGCAGAACAACCCCTAGCAGGTCACTGCAGTTATAGCTCTCTCGAGGCAGTAGGTAAAAATACATCTATTCTGTGGCCCATGATAAGGCCTCCAACTGAATTCAAATAACAGTAATTGTCCCCATCTCTAGTAATGGTTTAAATTGACAAGTTAATGCATCTTTTACAGTCATTTTCTTTTAAGCCCCACAGCTGAATAATGTTTGAACCCTTTTCTTCCAAGAAGAAAAAAAATCATAAAATAATGCAGTTCTCAGGACTTGTACAAAAAAGTGATCAGCAAGGCACTTACGTATAAATGGATGGCTAAGGAGTTGAGCAAAGGGTGGACCATGGGGACTGGCTTCCTGAGTCTTTCAATTGGGTAAACTGGTGCACCAAGACTATGAAGAGGAGAAGGTCAATAACAGCCACAGAGAACATGTGCCGTTCAGGAGACAAAATTCTCTGCTGACTCCAGTGCCTGGCTCTCTAGATGGAAGCCTTATCTTCACAGTGTGTTGCCTAATAGTTGGGTCTATACTTAGTGGAATTAGAAATGGATCCTTTTAAGATAATGTCTACCTTCAGAAGTCTCTGTATCATGACACAGAGTGAGTCATTGGCAAAAGCCCAGTGCTCATGTCCTTGAGAAAAATGAAACTCAACTGCATGGTACACAACTGGGACATTGAGGATAAAGGTGCCAGAATGAGGGAGGCAGTTTTGGAAACTGGGTCACAGTGATTTAATGAATTCCATAATTCCTGATTGATCACTTAGTGAGCTAATCACTGGGATGTTTGCTATCCTTACACTTGATCACGGGTTAAAGGAGCAGGAGACTGTTTCTCATGGAGGGTCCAGTGAAGGCAGGCAACATCTTGCTTATTAAGAACTTGAAGGGAAGGAAAGGGGAAAATAAACCCACTCTAACTGTCAACATGAATAACCAATTCTTATGATTAGATATTGAGGGGATTGGAAACCTGAACATGCAGAAACCTTTTGTTATAATCAAATGATTAAGAGATGTCTAAAACTTCTACCACGCTTAGCCCTATGTAAGTACAAAGCTATTAGTCACCTGCTGTTTTATCCAATTGTTTAATTCAACAAGGTCTTTAAAACAATCTAAAGCATACAAAGTAAACATTGGGAGACAGTAATGACCATGAAGTATAAATTGAAGTCATTTTCTGAATGAAGCACTTGATCCAGGCCCTATGTGTATCTGCTCCTTCTTTGTATGCACACACACACAACTCACTTTAAGGAGTAAATTCCACATGTATTGAAAGTGTCTCAAGCACCAAATAAGTTACATAAAGACTAAGACAAGCTTCTGAGTGATACCAATGGCTGAACTTTGGCAACTTGCCAAATGTAGTGAGTTTGATCGCACCCAGAAATGTCTAGAAAGCGAATTCTAGTTACTGGTTTCTGAAAGGTCACAGCCATGACTACCTAATGGCAGAGTTCTACTATGCACTAAGGAGATTGGCACAGCAGTAACTAATAATAATAACAAAGCTCTGAGAAGATTGTTATGTGTACTCATCAGTTACTGCAGAGCCTGATAGGTGATAGAGTCTGTGGCTGTGATCTGCTTATGTTAATTTCATGATTGAGATGTAGGAGTGGTGTCTAGCCTGTTAATCTGAAGATAGCCATTGAGTAGCCAATGAGGCCTCTTTGTGGGCATGGCTTTCTCCTGATATGTCTGAGAAATCTCACGATATTTCCCTCATGGAGACAAGAAGCTATCTTCCTGAGTTGTTGGGAGTTAGTCTCATGGACAAGACAAGATGGGAGTGTCCGAGAAGCTGGAGGAGCCAGCGGAGAGACTACACGGCTTTGCCCTGATGGAGCCAGACCTCTGAAGCTGGAGTGGCCACATGGAGAGTTCTGCCAGCCATGAGTTGCTTTTGCTGTTGATGGACCCTGAACCCTGGAAGCGAAGTGCCATGGGGAGACCCCTGCCAGCACCGGGATTCTGCATCCATTCACCTGTGACTTCATGAGTCAGAAGGAGACTTTATAGACTGATTTCGCGTATATGGGTTAATATCGCACTTATGACTTTGAACTGGACGGGGCTCAATGTCCTGTTCCTCTTGTAGACAAATCTTTTCCTTATATCTATATGTGTGTCTATGAAATTTGTTCCTCTAGTCTACCCGAACTAACATAGAATCTCAATAATTCATCTCCTACTATATGTGTATGTAAGCTAAGGAGTCTTAGTGGTCCATGGGTGAGCAGGAGACTGATCACTGAAAGGTTGAAAGTTGGAACCCATTAATTGCTCCACTCAAGAAAGATACAGCAGTCTACTTCCCTAAAGATCATTGTTAGTGTCTGTTGATAGGTGCCATCAAGTCAATTCTGACTGATAACGACCCTCTGTACAGCAGAAAGAAACACTTTTATTTATTTATTTAATTTTCAGGCACTCTATGTTATCAAGCACGATGTCATTCTCCAGGAAGTGATCACCCTGATAGCATGTATGCCCTAAGTATATGAAAATAAGTCTCACTATCCTCACTTCTAAGGAGCATTCTGGCTATACTTCCTCCAAGACAGAGCAGTCCATTCTTCTGGCAGTCCATAATTCAAAGGTATCAATTCTTCCTGTCTTCCTTATTCATAGTCCAGCTTGGGCATGCATTTGGAGTTATAAAAAAATACTATGGCAAAAAAAGAGACATAAGACTATGGCTTGGATTAGGCAAACTTCAGTACCCCGGGTGATATTTTTCCTTTTTAATACTTTTAACGAAGTCTCTTGCTGATTTCTCACAGTGCCACACCATAAAGATTACTTACAGCCTTGGACACCCTATGGGGAGTGTTCCGCTCTCTTATAGTCACTATGAGTTGAAATTGGTCTGTGATCTAATTTCTCTCAAAAGTTTAAAATACATAATTGGTCAGGAAAAGAAATCACTTAAATCAGAGATATATAAATAATGTTGAATTACTTTAATAAAGAAATCATTATATTTGCAATTGTTCCAAATAGTCACATGAAAAAGGAAAAAGACATCATTTTCTAAGATGAACTTGGAGTAGTGTTTTTTCGCTCCCATGGGAACCTTAGCCATGATTTACATCTCACCAGTACGGAATACTTGATTTCTTCACTTCCTTGCATATTTATGAGATATTTACATAGGTTCTCACCAACACACGCAGGCATTCTGAATAGCTAGTAATTTGATGCTGTTTCAAGCTAATGTTCAATGTTTATTTAGCTGGGCGTGGATGAACAGATTTTTCTCTCAAAAAAATGCATTCTGAAGTAGAATCACTTATTAATTCAAATCCATTTGCCAAAGCACAGAAATAATTGGGCAGAATCATTTTTGCGTCTCTACAATTCATACTTTCACATTTTTTTGCTTTGCTTTTTTGTCTCTCTCTGTGTGTGTGATACTTAATGAATAAGGCACCTTCTTGGGAGTCATATTGAAGTGTTAAAATTTAAGTAATAAGAAAATTCTAGGCATCGCACTACATAATGCATTATTCACTTGTAGAATTTCAACAGACTTTCAGTCAAGGACATGAGAGTCACAATAACCCTCATCAGAGAAGGGTGTTTGCGAACAAGGAGGGGCTCTACTGCTTTCCACTCATACAATTTCTCTATTTTGACAAGAAAGGAACTAATTAAACCTCATTCGTTGCTTGTGGTAGAACTCGAAGACACTGTAAGTATGATTTATTCTACAGGATATCTTAACTGCTCACTAGATTCTGTGATGCTGCCTATCTAGCATGTTCCTGCAGTTTGGTTTGAGCTTCAGAACAAGCTAAGGCGATGCCTCCAAAAACAAGCCACACAAACAACAGTCAAACAAAAGAGCTTCTAAAAATGTAAGAGTGTTGTGTTGCAATACCTTAGCAGAATTCACAAAGAGAAAATACATTAGCATAAAGATATTGTTTTGTTTGGGGTTTCTTTTGGGGGGGGCATCACTGCCCTCTGGTGGTCGTGGGAGCTACCCAGGGCTGCTCTTGAGAGCCACCGCTGGATTTGAACCACCAAGCCCGCGGGCCCCAATTCCACACTCAACCACTTAAGCCCCCGGGGCTCAGCCTGCACAAAGATATTTTAGGGTGTGACTTTTATCTTAAAAAGTGAACCTGGGCTGAGCCCCGGTGGCATAAGTGGTTCAGTGCGGGACTGCAGCCCGCAGGCTTGGCGGTTCAAATCCAGCAGCAGCTCTCAGCAGAGGCACTGGGTAGCGCTCATGACCACCAGAGGCAGTGATGCCCCCCCCCAAGAAAACAAAACAAACAAACAAAAGTGAACCCAAGTCTCTTTAGACCAGCTAAAGGTGTGGCACTCATCACCAAAAAGGATCTTGCAATGTCCATCATGAAGTATAATCTTATCTATAATTGGATTATATCTATCAGATTATAAGGCAATCCATTAATACAATTATCATTCAAATTTATACAACAAACACAAAAGCCAGTAAAGAAAACTTGGAAGAATTCTACTAGCAACTTTAGTTGGAAATTGATCCAACATGCAAGCAAGATGCATTGGATGCATTTGGGTGATTGGAAACAAAAGGAAGGAACAGAAGTTGGGAAATATGGACTTGGTGATAGAAATTAAACTGGAGACCATATGATGGAATTTTGCAAAACCAACAACTTGTTCATAGCAAATATTGATTTTCAACATGGACTTCCCCAGATGGCACACATAGAAATCAAATTGACTCCATCTGTAGGAAGACACTCTGGAGAAACTCAATATTAGCAGCTAAAACCAAACCAGGGACTGCCTATGGAACAGACCATCAGTTGCTTATATGTAAGTTCAGGATCAAGCTGACAAACATTAAAGCAAGTCAACACCGGCCCAAATACAACCTTGAGTCTCTCTCACCTGAATTTTGAGAACATCTCAAGAAGAGCTTTGATGTACTGAACACGGAAGTCCTGGTGAGCTATGAGAAGACGTCAAAATCGACACTTGTGAAGAAAGCGAAAGGTCAGTAAAAAAGAGAGGGGTGGGGGAAGGGACGTTCAACGTGGATGTAAGAAGAGACTCAGAAAGTTGCTGCTGATCATAGAGTAACTACAGCTAATGGAAGACAGAGTGAAGTCAAGGAGCAAAATAGAAAATTTCAAAGGTCAGCTTGAGAAGACAAAGCCAAATATTATAATAAAATGTGCAAGGACCTAGAAATAGAAAGCCAAAAGAGAATAACACAGTTGGCATAATCTGAAATGGAAAGAACTCAAGAAAAAAAAATCAAACCTGGAAATAGAATTTTGAACAATTCTATAAGCAAAATACTGAATGGTGCAGAAAGCCTCAAGAGAAGATGGAGAGACTACACAGCGTCACTGTACCAGAAAGAATCGGTTGAGAGTCCACAAATTCAGGAGGTAGCATATGAGGAAGAACTAACGTGTTCAAGGAAGAACTTCAAACTGCACTAAATGCATTACCCAAAAAAAAGGCTCCAGGAATCGATGGAATACCTACTGCAATGTTTCAGAGAGTTGAAGAAGTCCTAGAAGCACTCACTCATCTATCCTGGGATGTTTGAAAGACAGATACCTGGGCAATTGACTAGAAGAGATCAATATTTTTGCTCATTCCAAGGAAAACTGACCCAAAAAGGTTATGATTGATTTCTCACTCAAGTAAAATTGTACTTAAGATCATTCAATAATGGTAGCAATAGCACATTGTCAGGGAACTACCAGAAATGCAGACCTGATTCATAAGCGTATATGGAACAAGATAGCATTGCTGATATTAGGTAGATCTTGGTTCAAAACAGAGAGTATCAGAAAGATATTTACATGTGTTTCCTTGATTATAAAAAGGCATTCACTTGCGTGGACCATAATAAATTGTGGATACTCTTGAGAGAAATGGAGCTTCAAGAACACTTCATTGGGCTCATTTTGGAACTTCAAGAGGCAGTTGCAAACAGAATAAGGGAATGCTGCAGGGTTTAAATAATCATAGGTGTGCATCAATACTTGTTGAAACTATATGCTGGGAAAATAACCAGAGAATCTGGATTATATAAAGAAGAGTGCAGCATCAAGATTCGAGGATGACATTAGAAATCTGTGTTTTACATATGACACAACCTTGCTGAAAGTGAGAAGAACGTGAAGCACTGGCTGGTGAAGATGGATGATTTTACAGCCTTCCATTACAACTCAATGTAATGGAAGACCAAAAGCCACAAAATGAGACTGATGAAGACCTTCACGCTAAATGGACAAAAGGTCGAAGCTGTCAAGGATTGTGTCTTGCTCAGATCCACGGACAATGCTCATGGAAGCAGCAGTCAAGAGTTCAGAAGACACATTGCATTATGTAAACCTGCTGCACAAGACCTCTTCAGCCCATCTGTCGGTAACAGGCGAGCCTCTTACAGAAGGGTCAGGGGGAAGAGATGAGCAAGTCAGGCTGCAGCATAGCGATCAGGAAACATACAATCTTCCTCTAGCTCTTCAATGCCTTCTCCTTCCCCCACCCCACTATCATGATCCCAATTCTACCTCACGAATCCAGCCAGAGGATATACACTGGTACAGATAGGAAGCCGGAAACAGGAAATTCAGGACAGATGATCCCTTCCAGTGGTGAGAATGGTGATACGGGGAAGGGAGGTGGGGTAGAAAGGGGGAATCAATGATACGGATCTACATATAACCTCCTCCCTGGGGTATGAACTGCGAACTGGGTGAAGGGAGACATCAGACAGTGTAAGTTGTGACAAACTAATAATAATTTATAAATTATCAAGGTTTTTGTGGGAGGAGGGAGTGGAGAATGAGGGGGGAAATGAGGAATTGATACTAAGGGCTTAAGCAGAAAGCAAATGTTTTGAGAATGGCGAGGGCAACAAATGTACAAATGTGCTTGACATACAATGGATAGGTAGGTGGACTCTGATACGAGTTGTATGAGCTCCCAATAAAATGATCTTTTTTTATGAGCATCACTACCTCTGTTGGCCATGGGTGCTACCCAGTGCTGCTCCTGAGAACCGCTGCGGGATCTGAACCGCCAACCCCACAGGCGGCAGTCCCGCACTCAACCACTTACACCACTGGGGGTTCAGCCCCAATAAAGTGATTTTTAAATTGAGATATAAAAAAAAGAGTATTGAAGGGCAAGGATGTTACTTTGAGAACTAAGGTGCACCTAACACAAGCCATGGTATTCTCCATTGCATCATCGCATGTTGACAATTGGGCAGAGACTAAGGAAGACCATAGATGAATAGATGTATTTGAATTGTGTGCTGGAGAGCAATATTGAAAGTACAATAGACTACTAAAAGGACAAACTGATCTGTATTATAAAAAGTAAGGCCAGTGTGCTCCTTAGAGTCAAGGATGACAATATTTCCTCTTACATACTTTAGACATACTGTTAGGAGAGACCAGTCCCTGAAGAAGGACATTACGTTTGATGAAATGTAGGGATGGCAAACAAGATGAAGACCCTCAAGAAGATGGACTCGCTTCGTGGCTGCATCCATGGACTCAGGCCTAGCAATGATCGAGAAGATGGCGGAGAACAGTGTAGGGTTTCGTTCTGTTGCGCTCTGGGCCAGAGCAGACTTGATGGCTCCCCACAGCAACAAGGCTCCTTTGGATGTCTTTTTCAAAGTATCCCCTTCAATATATTCAATCTTTCTGTTCAAATCTTTAAAAAATAAAATGAAATGAAGCCCCGTAAGATTCACAAGGGATGCACAACATCTTTAAGAAAAGGAATTTGTGGGGGAACCCAGCCCCCCACAAGTAATCATGGGATTGGTATGCCAATTGCACCATGGAGTTATACAAAGATTATAATAAAGTCACAGATCAATTGGAGAGAGAGAGCAAAACAAAGAAGTCAGACACTTTTCATGGTAGCATGTTCACCTCCCAGGTAGCCAGGATCTCTGCCGGGTCCACTCACAACATGGGCAGAAAGAGCAGGAGAGAGTCTTCCTTTATTTCTGACCAAGGACCATATATACTTAAAGGGGTGATCACAGTAAAGTGACCACATTTTAAGCGGGACATCATTGCCTGGGGGGAGGGGAGGGAGGTGTTCTTGATTACAAATTTGGTCTATGTGGAGCAACAAAAATGTTCATAGAATGTAAAAATAGTATTTTAATATATTTCTTTTAATTTTAAACCGCCAAGGGGCACTGTTAAATTGTTAAAAAGTGGAATATCTGGTCACTTTAGATTACAGGTAACCACACCACTCATAGGAAGGGGCTTTACAATAGGCATAAGTGTCAGGAAGGGGATGATCTGGGGGTGCACACATAGTAGGAAGGTGAGAGACTAAGGGTGTACATGTGATAAGAAGGGCAGGCCATAGACTCAATATGGAAGTCAAACTTTAGCCACCTTTGAGTGGGCATGACCTCCCTCATTTCTCTTTAGGAAAACATCTACTAACCTTATCAGAAGGGATTGGGCCCTACTTAGGGTGGGACAGATTACACAGTCTGATTACTCTAGATGACTGATAGCCCTTAGAGAGAATAACCTCTGACCCACTTTTGTTGACCTCCAAGGGTACAGCCATTTACCATGTGTAGCAAGCAGCTAAGTTTGGCATATACTTGGGGGAGACAACTTGGGAGAAATCTTTCTGTATCCCACAGGAATTGGCAGAAATAATACCTCCTTAAGTTGAAAGAAAGAGATACAGGCAAAATAAGATGACTTAGAGTCTGTGTTAAACTTGATTAACCTGAGATACAAATCTACAGACACTCATATATGTGAAAGAAAGAGTTTTTTATCCAAGTTTTATATCCAAGAGTCCCAACCCAGTCCAAATCAAGTCTATACGTCTAATATTAGTCCATATGTATGATACTACCCTAAAAATTGTACCTCCGACGCATATAACACATGAATGATGCCAAATGCAGAAATTTCACAGGATGGTGGGTGAAAAGTCTTATGGATCCTTTGCTGGTGGAAGCATCTCAGCTCTGGGGCAGGTCTCCACATGGCTCCTTCAGTTCTCTACGTGTGTCTCTAACAGGAAGGTGAAGCAGAAGTTCCCAGAATCCTCATGAGAAGGCCATACCCACAAGGAAGCATCATCAGGCTGTGACCTGATTGACAGGCTAGACTCCTCCTTTATGCTTATTTGTCAAGGTGACGGGAAATTATGAACTATCCCAGACACCTTGAGAAAACTACAAATCTGGAAAACAGCTACATTTCATGAAAGTAGAAGAACAATTCAGAAGATAGAAACAAAATGTCAGAGGGTAGAGCAAAGAGTCATAAGGAATTGTTCCCAAGTCTATTTCTGCTTTGAACAACTGTCAGTCTCTGCCCTGCTGGGCTTTAGAGTTTCTATGGACAAATGACTCCCATTCCCCTCATGCTCCTCCCCCCTTTAATTGAGTTGTATATAGTGACTACCCAAGGGAGTCTAACCATTGAAAGTGAATGAGTTCAGGGAATTATAATTTGTCATTTTAGTTCATAGGTTTTTGGCTTGATAAGTAATGCACTAACCATTTTTAAGGGACATCCTAGAATCCCCTTTTATACCTGGACCTGATTTAGATGGTGCTCTGGATATTGGACTGATGCTGAAATAGAACAAGACTTGTATGGGCCTTGGAAGGGGTTGGCTGTCTTTTATACAAAAAAAAGAGTATGAATCATTGGGGCCAGAATAAGGTTGTGGTTATCAGCCACAAATGAGTGTCATTTTCTGGTATGTGTGCCTCTATGTAATCCTTCCTACAGTAGAGAACTAACTTGGTTAACCAACAGAATATTGCAGAAATGATACAATGTGATTTATATGTCCTCTTCTATACTCTTTCTTGAATCAGTCACCTGGAAGTAACCAGTTACCATGTTCAGAGGACACAATAGGAGAGATGCTCGTGATGAAATATTGGTCGCCGACAGATCAGTTCCTCAACCATCTGAAAGACAGGCATTTAGAAGTGGGTCATCTATTTCGTCAAGCTTTTAAATGACTGAATATATTGAGGACAACCTCAGCAGGGGCTATGCATCAGAATACCCAGATAATCTGCTCGTACCCTCTCCACCAATAAGCACTGACTGAAATTAGTTTTTAAAAATCTTTTCTTTACACCCTAAGTTTCAGGGCAGTTGCTATGCAGCAATAAAGAAATTAAGCTGACTTTTGTGTGTACAAAGTAGTGTATTCTGTGGTTATCAGGACATAGAAAAGTCAACTGGAACCAGTCACCAGACATGTCATCTGAATTGCTTCAGGAGGCATTTTCTTCTTTTGAAGAATTAAGCATGTCTACCAACTGGGATTGATTTGTGAAGATTATAAATGGGGCATTTATATTTATAATTCAAAGTGATGAGTGATAAAATTATAAAGTGTGATGTGAACACGTGCAACATATTTGCTCTTACCTAAAGGGTTAGTGAATTAACTTGGCTGTCAAAGCTAGCATGTTTAATTTAAAAATACACTCAACACTTAGAGATGAATAAAAGTTAACCACCACATGGAACATTTATGTAAATTGCCATGCTTTCAAAGTGTTCATTGGTCCTTGTAACAACCTCATGACCCTGAAAAACAGGTGCCTTAGTTACCTAGATTTTGCTTCATTAAGTGAAAAAAAAATCATGGTGAAAATCATTAAGCCTTCTTTCTCTTTTATACAAAGACAACTATGAGATCCAATACCCTCCCCAGCAACTGTTCTCCAGGTGATGGCTCAGCATTTTGATTCGACACCAACTCAGATCTGTTGGCCTATCGTGCCAGGGAGAGAAGGAACACAGGGAATTTTGTGTCTTATCTTACAGACTTCTTCCTAGAAGTGAACAATATAACTTCTGTAGACATTTATGTGGGCAAAACAAGTTACATAGGCAGTCTTACAATACTAGAGCAAACCACTTCCTGTCTCCACCACCACTTCGTAAACTGGAACCTCAGTGTAGCTGTTGTCTACATAAAGACTTTTGCCATGGGGATTTTTATATCCAAAATCACATAAAGAGAAAGCAAACAAAAATTGGGCATCTTATAGATGCATCTCGATTTTTAAGTGCCAGATCTTTCCAAGGTCCTTAATAACATCTGTTAAGTAAATTCAACAGCTAAGTAGATTGACAGTAGCAAAAAATGATGGAGAAAGAAGCCCGAAAATACACAAAAGCAAAGAATATGCTGGCAAGAACTATTAGAATCAACTTGAACAGTACTCTAGAAAAACAGTCTCAAGCTGAATTATTAAAAAGGAAACATTTAATCAAGAACAAAAAGCTCACTCTTCCTAAGAGGGCCTCATGTCATTTTACTTTACCTGGCTTCATACATGAAACTTCAACTCTGCAGCAACCTGACAATAGTCAGCATTCCAAATACGGGTACCCAGAGTCAGAGGGAGCAGAAAGCACTCTACTGTCAAAGAATTACCAATGTTTGTTGTGGCCCGTCTAGTGGCTCCTTGTGGAAGTGCTCAAAGTCCTGACCCTTCTTTCGTCCATTTCAGAACTTTGCCAAGCAGCCACTCACGGTTAGTTGTTCAGAACATTTAAAGTCAGATATTTTAGTCACTGCCATCTAGGCCAAGGGTTAATAATTGAGGCAAACAATAAGCAAAAAAAAAAAAAAAACCATGGGAAAAAAGATGAGGATGTGATATGCATTAGGAAATAAGAGCTATGAAAACCTTCTGAAACATTACTGGGAATCCAGAAGACCATGTCCCACAGCTGGTACATTGTCTGAGAAAACCAAAAAGTTCTCTACTCTAACTAGTTAATCCTCAGACACTGGGAAACCAAGAAGTGAAGGTTAAGGCAGAGCTGTAAATTGTCAAGCTCGATGCTGAAAGTGTCACTTAAGAAACACACAGATCCCAACAGCAATAACTGGAAGTCTGTTGTTGTTGTTTTCTGGCATTTAAATAAATCTCTGTTAAATCACTATCTGACTAGTAAGCTGACAAAATGCCATCTTCATGCATACATACACAATACTACAGCCTTAAAATTACTTCAAACCAGTTACCAAAAAAAAAAAACCAATAGAATAAAAAAAAAAGAGTGATAACTATATTGTCATAACCGATTCAGAAGCAGAGGGAGAATTTGATTTTTCTTCAGTCACCAAATCATAATACTCAAAATGTCTAGTTTCAAAATGCAATTGTAAGTCAAAAAGTATGGTCATATATGAGACAATATGAAATCAATAGGAATTGTTCCAGAGAGAGTAGACATTGGACTAATACTTTAAATATTTTTAATTATACAAAGAGAACCATAGACAATGCATTAGAAAACAAACAAACATGAGACTGTGGTTTCACTAGATAGATAATATAAATAGACAGAAATGATAAAAAGGAACAAAATAGAAATTCTGGACATGAAAATAAGATAACTCAAAGACATGGTTTACTTTAAGCCCCTGAAAACATCTGATCTCATCTGATCTCTGACACTAAGAGGGAGGGTCAGAACTGGCTAGCATCTGGACCTCTTCACCTATCAGGTCGACAATGAACCACTAACTGTCAAACAGTCCCTCTATGGGAGAAAGATGAAGTTATCTGCTCCTCTAAATATTTATAGCCTCAAAAACCTTGTGTAGGGCTCACTGTGGGTTGGAACTGACTTCTTGGTAGTGGGTTGGGGAGTTTTGTTGTTGTTTATTGTTTAACCTGAGGTAATTAATGTTCCCTCATTGAATTTATTATTTTCTGGTAAAAGGGTCATGGTGTTATCACATTTTAGTCAAAATTCTTAGAGAAGAGCCATAGAAACAAACACGAGCGCAGAATTTCTCAAGTTCAGCTCTACTAACATCTTGAATCAGATCCTTTGGGCATTTTCATCTTTCACCTCCAGACACTCAAAGCCATGATCCATTCTTCCCTGCATTGACTAACAACCCAAAAGGAAATGTGCTCTACCATGGTGTTGAGCAGTTCACGTCTTACGGAACCATTGTGAACCAGACTTGAGTCAGAAAGCAAGGAACAGTGGCCCAAAGGATCTCACAGAACCAGCCTGGGGAGGAAGCTACTTCTTCTGCCCCTGGCAAGCACCCCCCACTGCAGTTGCTGCAACCAATACTATTGGCTGGGCAGTTTCCTACCCACTCACTCTCCATCTGTCATTCAGTGACAATTTTGCTTCCATCACTGCTACTTACCAAAAGAATTTCTCTCACCCTCACAAACCTACAGAGACTACACATGACCAGAGAAGACCAGAATCAGGTCCACCGACTAGTGGCACAGTAGGCCAGGGAAATTAGCATCTGAATTCCTCCTGAATTTCATCGATGATGAATTCCACACACAGGTTTCTTGGCTTGTTTTACTTTATAATCTGAAGACCTCAGACGAAGGGTAATATCCACTAGACATACCATGCTGATTGACCTGAAGACTGACTCAGATAAAACATGTGAAAGGTTTAGCAAGTACCTAACTGTAACTGTGGGGTGTCCACTGCATGCCTAGCAGGATGTCAACTATTGGTTTAGCTTCAAAGAGGTCAGGCATCCTGAGTGCCAAGAGATTACAATCAATCCCATCAATCAGTGACCAAGGTTTGACCTTACCATACAGTCAAGGACTTGAACACTGACTGCCCCATGTCACGGGAGAGCAAATTCTTCCTCACGGTTTCGGAAGAACTCGGACCTCTGTGGAAAAGAACTTCTGCTTTCAAAGAGAAACAATGGACTATTTCCACTTACTGATTTGAAAAGAGGAAGTGAATGAGCAAGGGTGTGATGACCGTGTGATGGAAGACAAATGTTCTTATCACATCGCAATGACCCAGAGAAGGCAACAAGCCCACACGTAATGCTCATTACTGCTAATAGGAGTTAGGCTCTGGCATACAGAGAAGAATGTGCCCTTGGAGTTGAGTTTCCCAATGGACAAATTGACATTGTGGAAAACTCTCCCATAAATAAACCCTGTCCTTCCAGAGAACATTTAGCCCGTTGCTAAAGAAGAAAGACAAAGGAGACAATGAAGTTTTCAGAAGCAACTCACAGACTCTGAGAGCTTCTTTCAGGAAGACTAGCCAAGGCAGGATAGCCATAGCCAAAGAAATGAGGAATGAAGGAAGTAGATCAGGAGTGGGAGTTGTCCGAACACATGATGCCTATGTGGAATGTACACAATGACATCTGTGCAGGCATCAAAAGGAAGAGTCACTGGCTAGTCCCAAGATGAGTCTAATATTTCATGTGACTTAAAAAAAAAGACAACAACAACAAAACACAGACTCAAGATCATAACTAACTCAACTGAGGAGCCTGTCCTTGACAGAGCACTTACAGGTCTTTGGCAAGCTTGATCCATGTTTATAAATAGATAGATACATACATACACAACAGTCTCCATGATTTTCTGTGCTCTTCACCCACCTACTTCTTACCATTGGGTCAATTCTCATTCAGTGTCCCTTCAGGACAAAGTAGGAATGCCCTTGTGAGTTTCTGAGACTGTCAATATCTTTAAGGAAGTATAGAATCTCATCTTCCTCGAAAGCCCCTGCTGGTAGTTTCAAATTACTGACCTTGTGGTTAGTGGTTCAATTCATAATTCATTACTCACCAAGGTACCCTAAAACTTATTCAGGAAGTTTCTTTTAGTGTCTTCTAAAAGAAGAGCCAAGGTGGCATAATATGTTACACATTGAATATCTTCAAAAGAGTCAATCCTCCCATCAAGTTCATAGAGAAAATAAAAGCCATCCCATTTCTTTTAACTGATTATTCACCAAGCTTTCCAAGTCACCTGCATTGAGTGGCAATCTGGTCTTTCCTCCATCTGGTTACACTGAACGATTTCACTCAACTTGCTTAAGACTAATTTCCTCATGTGTATGGTCAATGTTGCCTTCCAGGGTCCTATTGCATTTGCTGAATTATAAATGATTCTTTAATTCTCTTCATCTTTGATCTCTTCTTTCCAGGGCATTCAAACACACCTGTGTCTATGGATTTAAGGATAAAACCAAATACTTTATGCCACCCTGAATCCTATCCTAACTCTACTTATCACCCCGCCTTTATAGAGAACAGTTTTTTACTTTTCTTTGGTTTTGTTTATTTATTGATTTATTGTTACACAGATTCTTTATTCTTGCATGCCATTCCTTCTCCCTAAGACGTATTTCCATCCCTTTTGATTTGGTGAACTTTTCTTTTTCTTTCTCCCTTTGTTGTTGAGTACATACACAAAGCGTGCACAAAGACACACACATACACATGCATGCATGCATGCACAGAGACACCAATTCAGTCATTGCTACATAAACAATTCAGTTACATCATGGACATTCTTCTGGGTGTGCCATCATTCTCATCTTCCTCTTGATGAGGTCCTAACTCCCAGCAGTTCTGTAATCTAACTTCCTTTCTCTCCACGTAAGAACAAAAACAAAACAAACAAAAAACTCACACCTTGTTAAAATATCACTATCTTCCTTATTTCTAGAACTAATAAAATGCTGAGCTCTTTTATTTCTTCAGCCTTTCATCAATGACAGGATCATTTAGGCAGCTCCACCTTGCAACCCACTCCTTTGCTGTTTTGTCAAATGCGTTTTACATGGCTCTGCTCCCACTTCTCTAAAACTCCTTTTATGAGATCCCACCTCCAATGACATCCCTTCATCCTACATATTCCTCCAGGTCCATACCAAGATTCCCTTCTTGTCTTCCTCTACCCATGATCTCATAACTCACCTCTATCTTCAGGCTTCTGACTTGCAAACCAGATCTATTTCTTCATCGCTAGTGTCATCTATCCTACTCCCTCATAGATACCTCTCCTAGAGACACCATAGACATCCCAAAGGACTTGGTAATACAGTAGATCTATCTACTATTCTGACAAAGAACTCACCAAGAACAGCACCTGAACACAGTTTAAGTACTGAGCACCTTTGTTTTGTAAGTCCTCTTATTCATCATATTCAGAAATAAAGCATTCTGTTAATTATGGTTTGACACCTACAAGGGGTCTTCCAAAACTTCATGGAAAAAAATCTATTATCCTTCTATTCATTTTCCACAAATTCGATACCTTCTTATCGACATATTTAAAAGGATCACATTAGTACTGAAGAAAGTGGCCCACAAGAGTTTACAAAAGAACAGACCTTGATATTTAGACACTGTGATCTCAGAGTCCATGGATAAAAATAACCCAGACACTGATTTATTTGATGAAATTACAAAGAATTCATAGCCAATAGTATTCACTGCCATTTTCAGGGATGGAAGGAAAGGGGTTACTAAACATAGTACATAATGAATATGAAAGCTCAAAAGGATAAACCTGACTTGAATGGTTCAAATT
This sequence comes from Nesogale talazaci, assembly GCA_004026705.1. NCBI lineage: Eukaryota > Metazoa > Chordata > Mammalia > Afrosoricida > Tenrecidae > Nesogale > Nesogale talazaci. The sequence continues at coordinate 27,496 of PVJH01002807.1, forward strand.
CTGTCAGTTGATCCCTGCTCTGAATTATGTTAGACCTGATCTAGTTTTCAACATTTTCTGTATTTTTTGTTTGTTCATATTGGGGGTTATCACAGGTGTTTTATGTCATTTGGGGATGCCCTCTTTAATTTTTGTTATATGTTTTTCAGTATATGAAATCCAGAACTGAGGAACCTATAGAAACAGCAAGCAGAATAAAGGTTTCAGGGGGGAAGGGTACAGTGGTGGGCATTGGATGGAGGCAAAAGATAGAAAATGTCAGGGAGTGCAGGAAGGGAAAAGAATGCTTGGAACTTGATCGCCGTACCAACTATATAGTACACTTGGTGTGATGGAGCGATGGAATGATATGATAACTGTACTGACTCAGAATGAAATGGTTTTGGAAAATAGAAAATGTGCTAAAACTCCTCCACACCACAGTGGAAACTTGCTTTGATACTGAATGAAACTATTAACTGGACAAGTCAAGAGAGGAGAAAATGAGGAAACATACATTATGGAACCATTGTCATGATTTCTCAAAGCACAGGAGTATTGAGTCACGGAAAAGCTTAGCTCGTGAGTCCCAGCAAGCAGCCTGCAAACAGAAATGGTTTAGAGGAATGAAGCCTGAAGGAAATAACCTATACTGAATGAAGGTGGAGAGAGAGAAAACGACTATCTGGGATCTGAGCGAAAAGTTACTTTGACCAACCATAGCAAGAACTCTGTCCTAGACACATAACAAACGTGGTTTCATTTACTCCTCACAAATACCCCTTTTCATCTGACTAGGGATCCAGAGCAGAGCAGGTTAAAAGAGATGCCATCTAGTCCAACCTTCTGAACTTGCTCTTTGTTCTCGCCTTGTTGGGGCTGGTCAAAGAGGAGAGATAACATTTCAGATCTCATTGAGAAACTCTATGTTTGAAAAAGGGCAGGATTCTAAAGCAGTTTTTATATGTTATCATCTAATCCCTTATCAATAGTTGGCTTTTATATTATTATGGTTCTCTAACAATTAATAGAATTACTAATGATATAACATCAGAGCAATATATTCTAGATGTCATATATTTTAATCAGGAGCACATTTTAAATACTAATTCTAGCTGGGTGCCATGGATTGAATGGTATTTCCTCAAAATGTGTGTGAACTTGGCTGGGTCATGATCCTCATTAGTCTGGCAATTATGTGATCATGTAATTTGGAAGCTACAATGTCATTCCCTCAGCCCCATGATGCTATCACTTAGGGTCAGGCAATCAATTGTAAGGGGACTTAGAATTCAACACCCTTACCCAGGCCATATCCCTGGTCCAACATAAGGTGAGTGAAACTGAAATGGGACTTGTATCACCTTTTATCATTTCAAAAAAAAAAAAAGCAAGGAGTGAAGCTTGCACTCTAAACCTAAGACTTGCACGCTGAGAGTTTCCTAAACTCAACAGAAGATAATGACAAGACACAGGAGATCTTCAAAGAACACCAGGGCCACTGATGTTGAAAGAAAACAAGGAACTTCTCCCGGAGCCAACAAAGAGAAGAGGCCTTTTCCTACAGCAGGTTCCCCGAAATTCAGATTTCTAGTTTTTTTAAACCATGAGAGACATGAGCTCCAGTGCTGTAATGAACTACGGGTTGGGCTGTCAGTCTCCAGGTCTGCAGTTTGAACTCACCAGCTGCTCTTAAGGAGAATGATGGGGCTTTTTATTTCTATGAAGCGTCCATTTTGGAGCCCACAGAAGGACTTCTACTCTGTTCTATATATGGTCGCTATGAGTTGGAATTGACTTGATGGCACATGATGGCAGTGAGTTTGGTTTATTTTTGGTTTAAAAACTATAAAAAACTAATTTCTGAATACTAAAGTTACTCATTTGGGGTACTTTTGTTATATTCCAAAAACCAACCACAGTGATCCCAAAATAGCATGAGATAATGAAGACATTGTGTTTGGACAGAGGATTAATTGACTCAAAAAGTTTAACTGAATCTAACTCAGTGAAAAAAGAATTTTTTTTCATGGCATGGCCAGGTTAAAGGAATCCAGTAAATTTGGGCGGGGACCTCAGGACTAGCACCACTTTAGGGGAAGTAGTATAATACTAAAGGGCATGTTGCAAGGGCAAAGAAGCCTGTGAAATACTAAAATACTAGTCATGTTCTCCTAATAAATACCTTTAGGGTTGGTAACATCATATGAAAAGGAATTGATTGGCGTTTGTTCCAAAAGGAGGTCCAATTGAAAGCAGAAGGAGCTGAATGTCCTGAATTTTGGTGGGGACCAAAACAAACCCTCTGATTTTCCCAGAGAACATGGAGTCTACCTAAATGGATATGGTCCAAAGGAAAATGATTTGGAAGTACAATCTGCAGTGGTTGGAAATAATCATTAGACAGAAACAACTTTGAAACTGGATTTAATGAAGGTGTCAGGGAAGCACGGGCAGAATGGACGAGAGACTGCATTGAGATCTTCCTGGTGGTAAGGTGATAATGTGTGGGGCTCTAACCATGAGGTCAGAAGTTCGAAATCACCAGCTCCTCCATGGTGTAAAGAAGAGATTTTTAGTTCAGTAAAGAGTTAGTTAAAGTTTTGAAAATCCACAAGGGCAGCTCTACCCTGCTCTATAAGTCAGAATGGACTCGATGACAGTGAGTTTGGTTTTAATTGAGTTTTGACCACAATTTCTCATGTGACAGAAGGATAAACTAACGGCTAAAGAAACACCACATTGTTAAAGAAAAATTCTCCAGTGAAACAGCTGCAAAGACTGTCTGTTAGTCAGCCCACTAGCCTCCTTAGGCCATCACACTGCCATGGAGTCATGTGACTATTGTTAAGGAATTGCATGTCCTTTGAACTATTTTCAATCATGCAGATTATAAGGAGCCAGAAGGAGACCCATACCGATACAATCCTTAAGTTCCCTTCACTACCATCCGAAACTTAAATGTCATCATGTCTTTGATCATGATTGAGTTGCATATCCTGGAAATATTAAATGTGAACTTCTAAGCAGCAGTTTTTATTTTAAAGGTTGTTTCTGTTTTTTTGTTTTCAAATAATTGAGATTTCTGTTTTAACCTGCGGTCATTTTTAAAATGTCATAAACCATAAAATCAAAACCCTAGCAATGCAGCGAGCTATTTTTCTGTTTTTGTTTATAAAGTTTTCTTAACCCATAAATTAAGTAATTGCATAAAGAAATGGTGGAGAAGAGTCTATTCTTCCTTATACTCCAAATGCAAATTAAAAGTGTAGGCATTTGTAGGGTTGGGGTGGGGGCAGAGTAATTAAAAACTCTCCATGAGATCGCCAGAGATTTACCTGGTGCAGGCAGAGCACCAAAATTGGCTGAGTGCTTGAAGAGGAATAATATCTGGTCTGGTCTCAGAGTATTGCTCTTAAGTTACTGGTTAATAATACAGGTGTGGTGGTCATGTATTCCAGATGTCAATTTCATGGTTGAGATATAAGGGTGTAGTCTAGCCTGTTAATCTGGAGATAGCCATTGAGTAGCCAATGAGGCCTCTGTGTGGGCATGGCTTTCTCCTGAAACTTCTGGGAAATATTGCAACATTTCCCTCGTGGAGATGAGAGGCCATCCCCCCAGTTGTTGAAAGTCAGTCTCCAAGACAATGAACTATGGACAAGACAAGATGGCAGTGTCCAGGGAGCTGGAGGTGCTGGAGGAGAAGCCACATGGCCTTACCCTGATGGAACCAGACCTCTGAAGCTGGAGAAGCCACATGGAGAGCCCTGCCAGCACTGAGTTGCTTCTACCACCACTGGATGCTGTTGATGGACCCTGAGCCCTGGAAGCGAGGAGCCATGGGGAGACCCCTGTCAGCGCTGGGATTCTGCACCCACTGGCCTGTGACTTCGGGAGTTGGAAGAAGACTTTATAGACTGGTATTGGGCACATGGGCTAATATCGGATTTATGACTTTGAACTGGGTTGAGTTGGGCTGCTTTCTCAGTGTTCCATTCCTTTTGTATATAAAACCTTACCCTTATATCCATATACGTGTCTATGAATTTGTTTGTCTGGTCTACCCGGACTAACACAACAGGGATAAGAGCTGGAAACACAGGGAATCCAGGACAGATAATCCCCTGAAGACCAATAATGAAAGTAGCCATAACAGGAGGGTAAGGAGAAGGTAGAGCGAGAGAGGAGGAACTAATCACAATGATCTCCTCCCAGGGAGATGAGCCAGAAAAGTCGATAAAGGGAGACATTGGTCAAGTAAGACATGGAAAAATAATTGTAATTTATAAATAATCAAGGATTAAGGAGGGAGGGAGTAAAGGGAGGGAGGGGGAAATGAGAAGCTGAGTAAAGTAGAAAACAAATGTCTTGAGAATGATGAGGGCAACAAATGAACAAATATGCTTGATGCAATGGATGAATGGATTGTGATAAGAGTTGTGTGAGCCCCCAATAAAATGATTTTTAATTGTTTTTTAAAGATAGAGGGAACCTGACTCACTTCGCAGGGTATAAGTACAGCAGACTCCACCTTGATTAACACCAGCAATAGAAGACAGGGCCACATGCAGAAGCTCTTGACAGGAGGAAGTGAGGAGGGCATCTCGTTTGAGTGACCTTCTTCTGAAAAATGCATAATCCCACACTAACTCTATAAGCACATCAGGCAAACACCAATGTGGAGCGTGCCACAAAAAAGCAAATCAGAAGTCTTTAATAAAATCAAAACCATCATGAGGCGTGGTCTGAGATCCAGGAACTCTCAGGTTGGTGTAACGCAGAAGAGAGGAGCTTCCCCTGGAGGATGCCAGCCTGTGTGCTGGAACGATGGAAGGATGCACAGAAAAACTGATCAAACTCTCATAAGATGTGCCATTCTTGGGTTAACAGCATTAAATCAAGGTTAACATTTTGGATTTGACTGGAGCACCAAGGTTACTTCCTAAAACTCATAGCCCCTTAGTCCAGTGCTTCTCAACCTTCCTAATGCCTCAACCCTTTAGTACAGTTTCTCACATTGTGGTGACCCCAACCATAACATTATTTTTGTTGCTACTTCATAAGTATAATTGACTACTGTTATGAATCGTCATGTAAATATCTGATAGGCAGGATGTATTTTCATTGTTACAAATGGAACATAATTAAAATGTAGTGATTCATCACAAAAAATATGTAATTACATATTGTGAAATATTTATTTCTAATTATAAATTAATGAGATTTTTGTCTTGAAGCATGGTGTAACATAGATAACAGTCTTCACACTGGGTATGCTTATGTGAGCATATCTGCCTGTGGGTGGAACTGCCTGGAGACAGAGGAGCAGTGTCTTGGTTCCTAAGACCATCAGAAATATGCATTTTCTGATGGCCTTAGGTAACCCCCCTGAAAGGGTCGGTAGACCCCCAAAGAGGTCTCATCCACATGTTAAGAACCGCTGCTCTAGCTAGCCCCTAGAATTTCTGCTCTTGGCAGTTGAATGCACTTTGGACTATTTCCCAAATGAACCCGCTGCCTAAGGCCAAAATGCCTCTGATAGGCTGCTTACTGGACTATTGTTTGATCTGGAGGTGACTTTGGGGAACCAGTTCTTTAAGATTCAAAAAGGCCCCCAAGGATTAATAGCAGGAAGGGACACCCCAATTCCATGAACCCAAAATCTGCGTGCCAGAAGAATTAAAATGAATTTGCCACAGGTCTTTCTTTTTAATACCAACCTATACATTGTTCATTCTATAAAAAGTATTATATTTATTATTAATTCTTATATATTTCTTGGGGAAAGGGTGGACTTTGTCACTATTCAACTACTTGTTGATGTGCTTGAATTTCCAAAGTCTTCTACTAAGCTGTTAGGGCAGACTTGTTGAGTTCTGTAGAGTTAGTTTAGCCCTTCTTGTAGGATACTAACTTCTCCTGTCTCCACAGGGAAGTTGGGGGGAAGGAAGAGCATGGCGGATGGCTCAGAACTTCAGTGAGTGCTCCTCACTCTGATCAAAACTCAGACAACTCTGAGTCCTGTATACCCTCTAGGAATTCTTCAGTTCATGATTGATCAGGATTCATGGAGTCTCACTCTTCATAATTGTGGTTTAGTTTTCTGTACAACACTCACGACGATCTCCAGGCAAGGATTGGAGCTCTTTCTCTAGCCTACTCCCATGTCTCCTCTACTCAGCCCCTCCAATTCCAGGTGGGATTGGATTGCACCCTACTTGGTTCTTGATATCCACTTCCCTGCTGCACACTGGAAGGTGCCCCAGACACTGAGGAAGCCAGAATGGACATGCGATTCATTGTATTTGTTCCTCTTCTCTGGTGAATGATGGCCCCACACGACCTAGTTTACTCCCCCAAAAGCAGTTGTCTCATACATCTCAAACAGGTTTCTAATTGTTCCTTGTGAGAGCTAAATTGCTCCATCCTAATAAAAGCAGACTAAGTCTATCTGAAATGTTCAGTGTATAAGATAGAACGGTTTTATTTTTCTAAGGAACAAGTGGATTCCACGGGTGTCACGTCATGAGAAAGGCCTCCTCTGGTACAAAGAGTTCCAAACTTGATTGTGCATTGAAATAGCCATGAGTCACTCTCTCAAAAGTTTCTGCTGTACATGGTCTACGATGTTGCTTGGACATCAAATTCTTTGAAGACTCCCTCATTATTCTATTCTGCGGTCAAGCTTGAGAAGCACAGACTTGGATCCCCAATGTGCTCACCAACTCACAACCTGGGGAGGAAAGTCATATGTGCATGCTGTAACTGTTTGGGTACACACACAATCAGGGATACACATATGCATGAAATTCAGCCAATTTCTAAGAGTAGTCATTTTCAAGCAGGCCTATTTGTGAAAGTACTGTTTAAGATGAGCACTGAGCAAAGGCTGTTTTTCTAGCTCAGTGTGTGCCTACAAGCTGTAAGAAAAGAATAGGGAATGCTGGTCAAGTGGTTCAAGGCTGTAGGAGCAGCTGCCTGTAAATAGCCAAGGACTTACATGCCAGAGAGTAACTATTTGACCATCTGCTTCTCAAATGTAGTTCAGATGACAATGGATTCCTAGCAGAAATGCATGTGATTGGCATAGCAGAACTTAGAGTAGAGCTCATATCCTCTATTGTGCCTACCAGTTGCTGCAGTCTTTTAATCAAAACCAAGGATGGTTAATTATCCATGTCTCCATGCCTCTATTAAATTGTGGACTGGACTCAAAAGATTTCACAGATTAATCTGACCTTTCTTCTGTGAGTGGACGAAAATAGACAAGAAAAATGAAGAAAAATCATTGTTTTATATGTTCAATACCACTGGTAGCATCAACATGTCTGTGGAAGAAACTAAGTCAAAGAAAACTAAGTAATACCACCACCCCCCAGCACACACACACAAAATAAAATGTGGATGGGAGAGACAGCAGATGGTGTAAGATATGAAAATAATAATAATTTATAATTTATCAAGAAATAACTTGGGAGGGAGGGCAGAGGAGGGGAGTAAAAAGAGGAGCTGATACCAAAGAAAGAAAATGTTTCAAAAAATAGAAAGGCAATATATGCACAGTAGACTGTTATAAGAGCTATAAGAGCCCCCAATAAAGTGATTTATTTTTTAAAAAATGAAAGAAAACTAAGTAAAGAAGAAACTCGGTAATATCTTAGGACATTTACTCTCATGCTTTTGTAGTATAAATACAGAGAAAAAAGGACAATGTGCCTGATTAAAGTATATATTCTCTCCACAAACCAGAAAAGGAGGTATAAGGTCACAGAAATATCTCCTTTATTTCTTCTTCATGGGGTTCCCAGAGATTTCTCTCTGAAACTTAAGGCTCCACTAACGATAACTTGAAAAAGAACCACTTCTGCTTTAGTTTCTCAGTACACTATAAACCCAGCATCTTGCCTTTAGGCAAGTTAGGCCTTTTAACTTTTTCGTTGCCTCCTCCCACCCCACCCCCGATTGTAGAGTTCTTTTCAGCTAAAACCATAAATCTCTTAATTTTCCAGGAATACCTCTCAGGCTGGTATTCCACAAAGGACATGGATATTGGACAGATCTGGGTTCAAATGTCAGCAACAACTGTCACCAGCTAGGTGGACTCGATGAAATGAAATTTATCTTTAAGACCTCTGAAACTCAAGACCCCATTCATAATACAAGGGGCCTTCAAACAGGTCATGGTCAATGGACTCAGGAAAAGAAAAATTCAAACTTAATATCTCCACATAAGCTTCAAGAGGATCAAGACACTTCTTTAAGTAACGCTATCAGCAGAAAGAACAGAGAGTCCTGGGACTTTAACCGTGGCAATGCAATGTGCTTTTCTTTATTAACTGAAAATAAAAGTGTCTTTTACAGGGTTTTTTTAAGATTAGGGGTGGGCTTGGGGCAAGTAATACTAAACCCCATCAGGACTGTAAAGTTGATGCCTAATTAGTTTGTACCAAATCCCTGTAAGCCTGCCCCTCTGGTCATGGACCAGTGATGAGCAGCCGAGCTGACAGACAGAATGCAGCAGAAAGTGGACTGTGGCCAATGCAGTTAGGTTAAGTTTTATCCTTATCCTTTGATCTCCTTTATGATCCATTTAAGTGTCTTCTAATAGTTAATACTCTCTGCTTCTTTTTATTGAGGTTCTATCAGTTTTACTTTGTTCATCTCTTCAGTTTACTTTCTAAATTTTTTATGTATATTAAATACAGGATAGGTAAATCTATAGAACCAGTAATGAGATTAATAGTACCTTGGGGAAACAGCAGAGGAAATTGGGGAGAAATGGGGAGTTCATAACAGCGAGTACAAGAATGAAGAAAATATTCTAAAACTGACTGTGGTGATGTTGTACAACTTCTCTTGATGTGATTAAACTATTGGATTGTAGGATATGTGAATTCTATGTCAATAAAACTGTTAGAAGAATGAGCAGGAGCATTGCAATGGTGGAGAAAGACTTTAGAGAAGCTTGCTGACTTTTGCAAAATGCTCTCAAAATAAGCAGATGTGATTCTGTAGCCCACCAGGAAGTTAGCAAAGCAAAATGCCTTGTGCAGCCTCAAAATCTGTTGGTTGAGCCACTTCTATCTCTTGGTAGCCATCGCTTCGGTTATTATTTGATTATTTTTTTCTTCCTATCTCCTGTGACCCAGTGTTAGAATTCTTCTACAAAATACTTCAGGATCTTAATCCCAAATGTTCAAAAAGTCCACTGAAGCTCCGATCTTGTCTGCATCTGATATGGGTACAGCTGTTTGGGCAGCTATCAACTGAGAAAACTTTTTAGAGCTTTTCAGTCAGAATTGCATAAGTTGAAATAATTGAGATGACTGTGGTGTTGACTATCGTGTCTCCTATTAATTGTAGAACCTCTTCATACTTCGTGCACAAGATTCATTGTTTCCTCACAAATTGATGAGAATGGTCTGCCATTGTGGCCTTTACCTTCAATATTGTGAGGTCCCTTTATAAAACAAGTCATCCATTTGTAAACTGTTAATTCCTTGAAGCACTGTAGCAATCAATGTTTCATAAAGCATCAGTAATTCAACCACTGGGTCACCCGAATTTCATTCTAAATGTGTCATTTCATCAGTTTTAGCAGAACTCATGTTGCACTGACAGGAGTTCTTTTCACACTGACATTCTCCCTTTTTAACATCTCAAACTAGATCCCATTCAGCTATATTGCAACAAGTAACCAATAGTTTACTTTCTTCAAAAAAGCTTTGCAACCCATACAGAGTTGTTTCACAAGGCCTATTTCTTCCATGATCTCTTGATAGACCCTCTGTGTCTATCATACCAGTCAATCAATGTAGCAACAAGATATTCATGCCACTCCTACCTCTGGTAATGAAAGAAAATGTACTATGAGGAATTTTCATAAAGTATAGGAGAAACAACAGTGTGGAATGATAACTATGCCTAGGTCTGAAAGAGTAAGGAAGGGTGCAGTTATGGGAACTTAGGTGTAATGAGTGAACTTCCTGTCTGGAAGGGAATATTTCAGGAGAAGAGATAAAGGAAACTCATACTGACTCAAAGAAATATATAATCTGCCTATGTTCTTCTCTCACCCCCTTTTTCCCACCCATTGGCCAAACACAGTTATAGCTAGAGCGCAAAGCTGAAGAATGAAGCATGTCAGAGAGCACAAATTAGTTGGGGAGGAGGGTAAAAATAGCAACTTGCCTACATACAGTTGTTATGAAGATGAACTTAAATGACTCAATTTAGTAGCAGCCTCTTCAGGATACTATACAAGCCAAAACCAAATATGTTGCCTTAGAGTCAGTTCTGACTCACGGCATTGCCATGGGGATCGGAATCGAACTGTACTTGAGAGGGTTTCCAATGGCTGACATTTTGTAAACAGATCACCAAAACTTCCTTCCAAAGTACCTCAGAGTGCACTCAAATTACTAATCTTTTGCTTAGCTTATGAAAATGCAATTCTTTGCACAACCCATGGCTTAGTATTCTATCTTTTTGTGAGTTGTCATCCATCCCAACTCATACTCTATAGCAGGGGTGCTCAATACGTCGATTGCGATCTACTAGTCAATCATAAATATAGTGTGGGTAGCTCTCATGGTAAAAAAAGAGACATAAGCCTATCATCAATCTTGTCACGTAATTGATAGCGTAGCCAATAAGATGCAATCTTAGATGTCAGATGCATATGCAAACACCTGCACTCTGTGCAGCAAAACTGACAAGGTAAGTCAAACACTTTCAAGACTTTTCTTTGCGGGAGCCAGTGACTATATTCATTGCGATCCTTTTTGGGAAGAGACTGAAGTTGATTCACTTGCATCAAAAATTACAACACTGTTTCACCTGAACTCTTCTGGACCAGAAGATGAGATTTTGACACTATAACCTAACATTTAGCTGGAGTCCAGAGCACATGAACAGTTCTGGAACTTACTCTCAAAAGGAAAGTACCCAAACATGAGAAAATGTGCTACTTCCTGGACTGCATTATTTGGCTCTACTGATTTATGTGAGTCACCCTTTTCCCACATAAAGATCTTGAAGTCCTAGTACCATTCCACCATGACTGATGATCATTTGGAAGTGTGCTTGAGGCTGGCTGTCAGTAGCTACAGTTTGGACTATGCATCCCTGGCTCATTCCACTCAGTGTAAGTCATCAGAGTCAACTCAGGTAATGACAAAAAATGTACATTGTTGTGTTGTGTTGCACAATGTGGATTCATGTGGTTATGCAAGATACATAAACATACATTGTACATATAAATAATTTACAGTGGATTTATGAATAAATGTAATAAATAAAATATATATTGCAGCTTTGTAGCTGGTAGATAATTTTGACTTGATTATTTTATTAGTAGATTGCATACTGAAGAAGTGTGAACACCTCTGCTCGATAGCATGCTTTAAGTAGTACTCTATTGTGGATACACAAGATATAGTAACTCATTTCCCTTTCTTTTCTAACATCTGAAATGCATTCTTAGGAATTGTTTCAAATTCACATCCGCCCACATCATTCCATTAAATACGTACCACAAATCAACTCCCAATCTTATCCAAAGCTAGCCAATACTATGCATCTACTCACCATTACTTCAATTATTTATGCAGCTGCTTCTTTCTACCTAAAGCTTATTCCCCCCAGTCAAAACATAAAAGTAGTTGAATTTAGACCTAATTGTCACACATTTCAAATACCTCAGGTGGTCTAAGTAAAATAAACCAAATGTAACCATGTAGTCATTGGTGACTTGGAACACATTGTCTTAATGCTACCGTACATGTGTTTGTAGATTATTGTCTTTTGTACTGGGAATTCAGCCAATTTGCTATTCTTTTTTTTAATGAGATATAAAGGGAAGTCATAAACAGTTGTTGCTTTTTTCCTTTTCTGTTTGGCAATTGGCTTACTAAATTCCTCCTGACTCCATTATGTTCTTCCTGCTTGAGTATCTTTCATCAACAACTATTTTGAACTAGGCAATGCCATCTGTTGTGGTAAAGAGAATTAAATCTATCCGTTGACACTTTAATCTTTGCTTCAGTTTCTTAAAGGAATGTGACACATGTGTGACTTCCTTTTTTAGAAGTTGAGATTTATTGGCTACTGCTACTATCCACTCTTACCATGGTCTTGTAGTGACAATGATACAGAAAGTTGTTTAAAAGTCTTATGGGCCATTTATAAAACATTCTATGACATAGAGATGTTATAGCTATGCAACCTAAGTTTATATTTTTCATTCATTTTATACACATGCAGCATATTGGGGAGTTAAAGCCCTTTCATAGTGATAGGTGACAAGAGGAATCATAAAGGCATTTAGAGAGCACTTGTTTTCTTGTAGGCACAGCATGGGCTTTTGATACAAACCAAATTGTTTTTATCTGGCTGAAAAGGAAATTTATTTCTCCATTATTTTGCAAGTCTCTTAAAACTGGAGTTAACTAGAAAACTAGTAACTCATAAAAGGGCTGGCTAGGCGTAACGTCTTTCAAAAACCGACAATTTGTTAATGAGAGCAAGTCTTGGAAGTCTTGTTGAATGATACAGGAATCATCTAAGTAAACATAGTTCTGCCAACTTTTAACATTTTTACTCTGCCATTGAGGACATTCAGAATAAACAGCAAAGGACAATTACCACAATTGTATTCCCAAACAACAGTTTAACCTCAATATGGAGGTAATTATCAAAGAATTCTAAAATTCTGTAATAAAATTACTTATTTTTTTAAAAATCCACCTCATTAAATAGTCTTATTTTCATGATCACACTGTGGATCCAAAGAAACTTGGTGGTGGTTTTGCCCCTAATAGGGGAATGATTAAAGTGTGTTAAATGCTAGTAGAAGTCAGGGGTCTTCAATCATACACACTTTGAAATCTATTAAGAGTGCTTTTAAATACTCACTTTTAAATAGTGCTTAGTATTGACTCTCTTTAATGCCCTATCAGAATATTCGCTTCATAAAGGCCTAAAATGGCACAGACTACTTTTGTCTTCAATCATAAATATTATAGTCGTGTTTTTTAAAGGTTGTATAATCAACAGGTAAAACACACAAATATATAGATAGATACATAACATGACATAAACATACTGTATATGCCTATGAAAGCTTCAAAATATGCACAGGAAAAGGAATTTAGTAGAATGGATGAAGACACTAGAAATGACCGTTTTCTAAAGTGGAAAGATGGAGCCGGGCAAGAAGCAAAGGAAAAGTGTGGCAGAGTGGAGATCACGGGAGCTGAAAGCACGGTCCCCATCAATGCACCCCTCGCTTAAGGCTCTTGTGTAGCAATGAACCAAACTTTTGACCCTACTTGGGGACAGAAGATAGAGCATGTCTGAAAAAATCAATGATTAGGACCAAATGCTGGCAGGAGTCATGGGTCTTCAGTTTCTGTGTCACAGGCAGGCACAAAGCTGTTGTATCAAAGGAAGAACTTTCTCTGTTGTTTCTGGCATGCGGTTCAGTGCATCTTTATCCAAAGGCTGAGACCTGAGGGGTGGACCGCACCCACATAGCAATGTGACCCTTGGGGCCCTTCAGGGTGAGGGATAGGATTTGGCTGATTAAAATGGGTGATGGGAAGGGGCAAGTGAGTATGTAAAGTGGGAAGGTTAAGTATTAACCCTATGATTTTAGCATTTACTCTATGACTGTTCTCTCTTAGACATGATGTGGCAGCAGGATGTTATCTATAAAGATAACAAGAGATGGAGGAGGCCTGTGGGCTTTTACTTCTGGAAGGATTCCTGTCTAAATTTAGTAATACATTGACTGCTATGTTCTCTATATCGCTAACAGAAGCTAGAGGTGCCCAGGCACTTTCAAAGGATACTTCTCAACAGGTGAAAAGCATGAATCACATATGAAAAAATAAATTTACTTATCTCTATTTTATGTAATTAAGAATTGAATCTGAGAATCATAAACATAGCAAAGTGAGATAGTGAGGGTTTATAAGAGTTAAAGAAAGAATCTTGGGGTAAAACTATTAAGTTAGGTATGAAAACAGTCAGCTTTCTTCAGCAGTTGAATTTTCTACCAGATAGAAATTATTGACACCTTTAGTGGACAAAGATTTCCATCTTACAACATCACAGAGACAAATCCATGATCAGTAGTAAAGAGGATATCTAACACCGGATTATCCTCTAATATTACTCACAAATTCTAGCATGGGATCCTTAGCCCAAACTCCAAAATAATTCTAAAAAAAGCCATGCAGTCCTCCTTGCCTAAATATCAGTTCTGTTACCTTGACTATGCCTTACTTCAGAATGAGAAGTAGGCCTATGGACTCATCTATTACTTCTCCAACTCAAGGGAAGGAATAAAATAACCAAAGAGAATTAATATAAAACCCTCAGCATAATATACACTCAGATCTTAACACATGACACTTCATTCTCATTTAGGTGAACAAAATGGTTATTTCATTTCCCAAAATGAAAAAGATGACACTGAATATGATTAAGATCACACAGTAAGAGAAGGTCTACATCTGTTTCCAACCTCTTGCTCTTCCACTAGGTCCCAAGGATGCTCCTGACATCCACAGGTTTGTTGCGTCTCCACATGCTCGGTGAGTCAACCTTGTGTTTGAACCGAGTTAGCTGGATAGAACCAGAGCAAGAGGGGAAAGACTGACAATGGAAGGAATTTCTAACACAAAAGAGAGGTGAAAGCACGCTTCCTCTTAGCTTCGTAGCACAAGAAAGATGAATGGCAGTGAAGACCCAAAGGAAGAGACAAATGGGATATTCATACCTATCTCACCAACGATGAGAAGGCAGCGTGAACTCTGGGCCACAAGTCCCAAGCTAGGGAAATTATGCTATCAAAAACAAGCCAATAACAGAAGATCCACTGGAAAGTCAGCCAACAATGGAAAGTCCACCAACAGTTGGATAAAAAATTATCTCTTGATCACATGGCCCTTTCGTGTTTCACAATGAAGTCCCTTTTTTTTTTTATGAAGTCCCTTTTTATGTACTCTTTCTAATTGAATCTGAATGCTGTCCTTCATTTGAAATCTTTCTTACAAATGGGCTAAGAAGTCAGAGAGGGGAACTTTCTCCTGGTAACAAACCCAAGATTTTATCAGTCTCTAGTACCACAGCAGTGAATTAAACAGCATCTGCAATCAAATTCTCCCAGCCTCTGCAGGGAGGAAAGGCCTGGGTGATCTGTTTCTGTTAAGATCACAGCCAAGGAAACATTAGGGAACAGTTCTCTGTAAGACATGAACGTGCCTTGAATCAGAGGCACTTACAGCAACAGCCTGGACAGAGCTCACAGTTTATAGGGCTCCAGACCTTCGTTAGAGCCATTAGTCACCCCAACCAAACATTTCTCCCAGACACCCGTATCTGAAAGAGCACAGAAAAGTTCACTTAAAGTGGTTCCCTTTTCTTATTGTTAAGCCACGATCCTCTTCCTGTCGTCTCAGCCCAGAACTGCTGACCTTTTTCACTCAATAGCTTCTGCTATGGCTTGTTCCTTCAAGTTGCCCTTTCAAAGCCACAATACCCCCTGAGTTCAGAACAGAGTGCCCAGTAAGTCAGACAGACACCTCGGAGGCGCCAGGCCAAAGTTAACCTACTGTCTTTGGTAGATTCCAACAGATGCCTAAATGACAAGCAGCTGCTCTTGGAAAACTCCAGCCAGGAGCCCTTCCACACAGAGGGTTCTTTGAAGGCCCTTCTGACCGATGACCAGAGCCACCTGGGCTAAGTTAGATCAAAAGCTAGTTCATTTGCACTAACATCTCAGACACCGGTTTGAGGAAGCTGCTCTTCATTACAAAATGTCACCGCCCCAAGCTGTATGAGCATAATTGGGCAGGGCTTTTTGATGTTTATTCATACTGGATCCTCTCGCTGGTCAAACAGAACCAAAAGCCCTTCACTCCCTTGCTGGGGTCAGGTGTGGAGGAGGTCCCTTAGGCATTCAGCAAGAAAGCAAAACAGCCAGGGAGCAGCCCCTGACAACTCATGCTGCTCATTTCCTTACTTGCTTGTAAATTGTGGTCAAGTTCATTTCCTGCCCTTCTGCTGTGGTGAGGTGTGATTGTGCAATGTTGAAGCAGCAGACCATAGAACCCTAAGCAGCAAGAACCTTAAGACTAAATGAAAGCGTAGACACCCATCTCTTGACCTCTGACTAGATCATACCTTGACCCCAAAACTCAGACTAAACTCAGAACCATCAAGTTCATTCAGATGCCCAGAGCCCCTCCAGGACAGCAAAGAACTGCCCCCAGAGACTTTCTAAGATGATAATTGCTTATGGAAGTAGAACGCTTCATCTTTCTCCCTTGGAGTTGGCTGAGCATTTCAAAATGCTAATCTTGCAGTTAGCAGCCCAATGAAAAACTACCACATCACCATGGTTCCTGCATACCTGAACCAGTGCAATGGAATCAGGAATCTCTAAGCATAACTGAAGGCAGGAGAGGAGAGTGCCTTCCACCTCTTCCTGTATCTGTCATTCCAAGGTTTAATATGACTCCATTGCTAACCATGTTTGCTTTTCTTTGAGCATCTGTGAAATTCTTCACGCCACAGATTAATCGTTTTTTCCTTCCTGGTGGTCTTTATTAGTGGAGGTAGCACAAGGGGCACAATTCCCACTGAAGTGTGACTCTCTGAGCGCGAACAAAATCTTGCCTTCTTTAAAGACGTTCTCCGTCCCTGAATGTCTGGAACTATGTGACTAGTTGAGCCAGGAGATTGCTCTTTAATCAAGTGTGTCTCCATGACTCATCAGAAAAAGGAACTTGCTCTAGAAGGATAGATAGAGTTAGGTTCACACTTAACATTTGTAGAACCCAAGGGGTAGGACAAATGACGTGCCATAGACAATGTGACAATGTATTGTACAGCTCTATAGCAAGCTAATGATCTGATTGCTAATTCTACCTTCCTTGAAAAAGTACAACTTCATAAATACTAAATGTAAAAAAGTTTCTAATGTTATTTATTGATTTAAAATAACTGAACATCTGCAAAATATTCAAGATAATGGGGTTTAGTTCAAGTTGGATGTATGCTGTTGGTAGATTGGCAGTGTTGGAATCGGTTATAACATATATTGATTAATTGTTATATATTTTTATATTGTTATATATTGTTATATATTTCTTCCAAAAAGAAATTTCCATTTTCTTGACTTATTATTAAAGATTTTCACATCATTTATGTTTTACTGACAAAAACAAATTAGACAAATGCTTTTTCTAATAAATCATATTCTTGGGAACTCTTACATTTAATAATCCATACATTATTATATAAAATGGACATGTGCAAATGTCGTCATCAAGAATTTCAAAACATTGTCTTTCTCCTTCAGATATTTGATATCAGTTCCTCTTTATTCCCTCCCTCATATACCCTGCCACCCTGGAAAACCTTTAACATATTATGCATCACTATTATTATTTATACATATTTTTTTCATTTAAAACCCTAATATATTAATATTTAAAGTGACATATCCAATATATCAACATGTAAGGGTTTTTTTGTTTTGTTTTGTGTGGGTTTTTTTGTTTTTTTTTTAAATTTAAATAATTTTATTGGGGGCTCTTAGAGCTATTATAACATTCAATACATCATCTGTATCAAGCATATTTGCACACATGTTGCCACATTCATTTCCAAACATTTTCCACTTGAGCCCTTGGTATAATCTCCTCTTTAAAAAAAAAAAGCTCCTCTTTCCCCTCCCCCCCTTTTTTTAAATGAATCATTTTATTGGGTACTCACACACCTCCCCTCACGATCCATACATACATCAATTGTATGCAGACCTCATTTGCACACTTGTCATCATCACTCTCAAAACATCCTCCCTCTACTTAGGCCCCCAGTTCCACCTCCCCATATTACCCTGCCCCCTCCTCTCCATGAACCTTTAATAATTTACAAATTGCTATTTCATATCAGACACTGTCCAGTGTGTCCCTTCACTCACTTCTCTGTTGGCCATGCCCCAGAGAGGAGGTTATATGTAGATCTCTGAAATTGGTTTCCCCTTTCTACTCCACTATCCCTCCACCCTCCCAGTTCATTGCTCCCACCACTTATCCTGAAGGAATATTTATCCTAAATTCCCGATATTTCTAACTCAAGTGTACATTCCCTGTTCTAGCTGGATTTGTCTGGTAGAACCAGGAGCATGATAGTGGGTGGGAGGAAGCACTTGAGAACTAGAGGAAAGATACATATTTCATTGTTACTACACTGTACTTTAACTGGCTCATCTCCTCCCTGCAACCCCTCTGTAAGAGGATGTCACTTCACCTATTGATGGGCTTTGGGTCACCAATCTGTACAATTCCTCCTGGAATCATTGCTCCCATTACTGTTTCTGAGGGGTGTGTCTATCCTGACTTCCTAATATTGAAAGCTCTCATCTGTCTAGCAAGATTTGCAAGATAGGCTGAGGTCATAATAGTGGGAGGAGAAAGGATTAAAGAGCTAATGGAGTGTTGTTTTGTCAGTGGTAAACTGTTCCCTGCATATTTCTTCTCTTTCCTGTGGCCCATCTGTGGGGGGGGTTAGACAAACTTTTTGAGTTGTCATGCACAGCATTTGGAATTCTCAAAGGATTCTTTAAACAATACTTAGGTTTAGAAACTAACCATAAATGTTATATACTATGTTAAAGCATTTTAATGTGGTCAAATGAAATAAATGCTCATCACAGAAATGTCATAAAACCTCTGAATGTTATCACATAAATCAAAAAAACATTGTACTTTGGTCACTTCTTATAAAATATTCAAGCTCAGACAGTACATTAAAACTCTGTTTTATTTATCTCAGTTCTAACTCATAATGATGCTATAGAGCAGAGATAAACTATCCTCCAGTGTTACATAGTTTATCATCTTCAAGGAGGAAGCTTGCTGGTATTGACAGGTAAGTGTTGGATTGCTAACCTAAGGTCTATGGCTCAAACTCACCAGCTAAACAGAGAGAGAAAATGAGACTGTCTGCTCCAATAAAGAATTACAGCCTTGGGAACTATATATGAGGTCACTATGAGTCAGAATCAACTCAATAACAGTGACTTGAGGGTTTTAATATTTCAGATTCTTTAGGAAAGCTGATTGCTCGGCCTTTTCTCCTGTGGAGCCACTGGCTCTCCAGTCAGCAACAGAGCACTTAAGTACTGTGTCACTGGGACTCTGTAAGCCTTTGTTCCTAAACTGTTTGAACTTATCCTTGGCCTGACTTGAACCCAACTGGACTTGCCTATTTCTACAACCATGAAAGCCATTTCTTGATATAAACCTCTTACTACTGACAACACATACACACATCACTAGTTTTGCTTCTCTAGAGAACCCAATTTAACACCATCTCCTTGTATCAAGCTCCTACATTTAATCATATTTGTAAAGTCTGCCCCTACCCGCCCCTCTCTGCCCAACAAATATGTAGCATTTACAGGTTCTGAAGATTAGGCTCTGATGATTGGGAGGGCCATTCTTCAGGCTGCTAATGATGTAAAGGGGCCCGCTACAGATATCTCAACTGACTTTAGTAGCACACATTGGTACACCACTTCTGACACTGTACTGGAAGCTTCTTCAACAACTTTTATATTCCGTGACCTTCACAGAGTGAGTCTGACCCTCTGATTTTGTCTTATAATGGGAAAGAGGAGTCTCCCATATGAATAATGTACTCATCGTTTCTCTAGATAACAATAATATTTTAAGACACCATCAAATATGATTCCTCCAGTTCACTTTTCTTGAGCTTGAGACCAGAGGCCCTTCTTCACATCAAGCATATGAACATAAGTTATCTGTCCCCTCAGGCAATGTCATTGGAGAGGATCAGAGGGGGAAAAAAAACCTTCCTGTTTAGTTTTGAAAATTTTAGAAAGTAGTGGAAGATTATTTGATCCAATCTCATTCGGCAGACCATGCTGTGGTCCTTGGCTACATCTGAGGTCAGGAAAATGGGAGGACATTGCAGTATATTTGGGGAGAGAGAGGCTCGCAGGAGACTTATCTATGCAAAGCTGAAGAGAGCAAGGGAGAGAGCCACTGGTTTGAGAGCTTTCTAAGTAAAGAGAATAGCAAACACCGATGGTCACTTTTTCAGTACATCTAGCAAATCCTCTCTTCTCAGTGCTTGATTAAGTGCATAAAGAGTTACTGTTTTCTCTTCAGTTTCCCTCTATTTAAGCAGGATTTTATAATGGAAAAGATGAGAGTCTAGCACAATGCTAGCCCCCCATATGGGAGTGGACACTGCTTTGGGGTAGGATCGGTTTTTATAAACAGGATTCTTCTTTATCCTTTCTAGAAATAAAGAGAGCAAAGAGACCCTTTTTCAAGTAAACATCCCCAAAGCAAAAGTGGAGTCATTGCGTGGCTTCAATCTGTCCAGCGGGCAAATTCCTCAACAAGAAGCTCAATGGAGGAAGAGTGACCGAGATGGCAGGAGCTGATTTTCATGCTGATTTTCAGTGCTGCAAAGTGATTTGCCTTTTATCATTTTTGGACCAGTCCCCTTTCCAATTAGGGACCGCAGCTGCTAAGAAGAAAGCAGTATCTGTTTCACTGGCAGAAGGCACACTGGCCCACTCACACCATCAATGGGAGTCATTGTTCGTGAAATATTGCCATTGAGATTTTATAAAAAGCTAATGGAATTCATTTCTCTTTCAAAGCTGATTGCCACCCCGTTTCCATGTTCTATTTTAAATTTTTTTTAATTAAGGAGGGTTTGGGTTTTTTTGTTTGTTGGTTTTGTGTCGCATGGACCAAAAAACATTTCTCGTGAAAACTTAGGCTCAGAATTTTAAACTTCCAGTGCCCATGGCCACCCCTCTAGTTTAACAGATTCATTTATAGAGGAGACTAAAGGCCAGGAGGGCTAACTAACTTGCCTAAAGCACCATGCTAAGTGATGGCAGAATTTGAATTAGAAAATGGTGTCTTCATCCCTTATCCAGTCTCCTGTTCACTCTCAGGATGGGTCATCCGAAATCTTTCTGGGAAGGAGCTCTATCATGCACCATCATATTTCTTGGTCATCAGATCAATTCTCATTAATTTGAGACTAGTTCATGGATACTCTACATGAGTCAAAGTAGAACTGGACTCCACGGGATTTTCAATGTAGAAATTTTCAGAAATTGATTACTAGGTCTTTCTTCTGGATGGATGTCAACCACCAGTCAATTATGTAGCAGCGGAGCATGAAAAGCATTGGTACCCTCCACCGTCTCCTCTTTGCCATTTACAAAAATACCACGGTAAGATTCTTGACCCAGTGATTTTTCTTAGCCCTTAAAATGTGAAGTTCAGTAAGATTTCTCATTGTCTTCTTGCTAGGTCAATACTGTGTTTTCCATCCAAGGGAAAGAAATCCTGTGTACACAAGTCATCAAAGAAATGCCTTCTTTCAGAGAGAGGTGTGTTTCTTTCTGTGGTGTGTTCTGTTGCTTCAGGTCTTTACACTGAAAGAGTGCTTTCCCTCCAGATCAGCGGTTCTCAATCTGTGGGTTATGACCCCTTTGGGGGTTGAATGACCCTTGCACAGGGTTGCCCAAGTCATAACAGTAGCAAAAATATAGTTAGGAAGTAACAACAAAAATAATCTTATGGATTGGGGGTTCACTATCACATGAGGTGCTGTATAAAGGGGCACGGCATTAGGATGGTGGAGAACCACTGTTCTAGATGGCCTGATTTGTGGTTTGCTGTAGGTAAATCATTCCTTCCAGATAGCTGAGGGGGCTTCGGCCAACTGAATGTCATGTACTGGAGACTACATGCCCCATGAGCAACCTAGAAAAAAGCAGTGTGATTCAGCTCACACATTAAATAACTTCTATCATCTATGGCTACCACCCATTTGTCAGGCTTCTCTATTGTGGTTTGATTGTTGCTACGATGCTGGGAGATATGCCACCGGCATTTGAAATGCCATCCAGGCCACCGTCTGTAGAGAAATTTCAGCAGAGCTTCCAGAGTAAGACAGGCCATTTGCTTCTGAAGCTTAGCCAATGAAAATCCAATGAACCAATCCAAAGCCATGTTGAATATAATGCTAGGAGATGAGCTTTCTCCACTGAACAATATTTGTAGGATACAGTAGCTGAAACAAGATACTTGACCATACTTGTGGCAGTCATGTACTCCTGTCAATTTCATGATTGGGTGTGATTGGAAGTCTAGCAGTGGAGTCTAGCTAGTCAATCTGGAGACAGCCAATGAGCAGTCAATGAGACCTTTGTGTGGGCATGGATTTCTCCTGAGAATTCTGGGAAATCTCATGATATTTCTCAATTGGAGAAGGGAGACTGGATTGAGTCTCTGAGAGAAGTATGGACAAGACAAGATGACAGCATGCTGATTAATCTTGATTTCTGGAGAATGGAGGAGCCGGAAGAGAAGCCACATGGGCTTGCCCTGATGGAACCAGACCTTGGGGGAGAGAAAAGCCACAGAGAAACTCTTGCCAATGCTGAGATGCTTCTACCACCAATGGACACTGCTGATGGACTCTGAGCCCTGGAAACAAGGAGCTATGGGGAGACCCCTGCCAGTGCTGGGACGCCTCTACCCCAACTGGGATACACATGACTCTGCCCCCAATGACCTGTGACATCAGGAGTCAGAAGGAGACTTTACAGGCTGGTTTGGGACATATGGGCTAATATTGGACTTATGACTGTGGACTGGAGTCCGTTGGGATGCTTTTCCAATGTTCTCTTCCTCTCATATATAAACCTTTCCCTCATATCCATATGCGTGTCTATGAATTTGTTTCACTAGTTTACCCAGACTAACGCAATACCAATGATCATGAAGACGGTGCAAGACCCTGCTACATTTTATTCTGTTTGCCATAAGACCACAAGAGTCAGAGCCAACTCAAAGGTAACCATCCATAAACATTGTACTCCATACAGACGCCCATAATTTCACTTTTGTTTCCAGGAGACACTGCTCTGGTTTAGATATATAGTTTCAGGTGTGAACAGCTGGTTTGCAGAAGACTACGGACAGCAGTAGAAGCCCCAAATCCATTTGCAAGGTGCCCTTGTGGATTAAGGCTCCAGTAGATCCTCTCTGACGATACTCTCTCTGACCATAGTGTAGGGATGTGAACAGTCAAGCTATCAGACAGAAAGCACTATAAAGCTGATTTTGACAGTTTACAGCCCAACTCAGAACCACTCTGCCATGAAGCCCAGTAAAACATAATACTTTACTACCATTTGCTCTCAGTTTTGACCCATTTTCAAGTTGTTTGAGCTTTTCTTTTTCTCTGTTTTTATTGAGGTTTTTCTGTTTTGTCTAGTGATGGCTGTCCTTTTTGGGAGGCTGTGGTTTTTTGGGTTTTTTTTTCTTTTGGTTTCCTTCCTGTTTGTGTTTTGTATGATTTTCTGTATTATGAAATCCAGGACAGATAGATCTATAGAGACAGATGTATAATTGAGTAATGGCATGGCAGGGGAGGACAGGGAAAATGGGGAACTAGCAATGAGTGGGAGAATAAAATATTATGAAATTGATTATAGTAACAATTGCAAAAATCTTAATATGATTAAATTGTATGATATATAAGGCATACACCAACAAAATTAATTTTTTAAAATAACAATGAGTTTAGAATTCTGAGAATTTTGGTTTAAGTTGCTTCATTCACTCATTTATTCCTCAAGGATTCTATGAAGATCTACTAAAAGGTATGCAGTGAGGAAAAATGTTTTGTCAAACTAGGTAGCTTGCTCTTCCATAATTTGTTGCTTATTCATTTGTATAGTGGGAATTCTTATACTTAACTTGAACTTTGACTATTCAAAATGTCTTTCATGTACACACCCTGAATCATGTTTAAATGTCAGCAAATATTTAAAATCCAGTCCATTTAAAGCATGCTATTTTATAACCCTGATAAAGCAAGCACCATTAGAATTGTTTAAAGCATTCTAAAACCTCTCCAGGCAGGAAGTATTATTTCCTTATAATCAGTAGTAGGTGGTTAAGACCTAGAAAGCCGAAGCGTTTGAATACATGACCAAGGCCACATCTGTTCACTCCTAAACTCAGAAATGAAGGTCATGCAACAATGTCTTCCACAAAGCATCCTTCATTTCAATGTAGCAAAAGAAAACAGTTGACTACAAACTCATGGAATAAACTGACCCGACTGGTTTGTAAAATGGCAGGCATTTATAGTGACACATACCATCCCCCACAAGCAACAGAGATTATGCTTCAGTGCCAAATGCCTTATCTCTGGATACAAATTCCAAAACCATCAAAAGGAATAATTGGAGTTATTTCTTCACATCTATCAGCCTACAAATTTGACAGCTTAAAAGATAGCTCTATTGGATTCTGAGTATTTTCTAATCATTTCATTGGCATCTCATATAGCTCTTATCACAATCCATACATATATCCTTTGTGTCAAGCACATTTGTACATATGTTGCCATCATTTTCTTTCTATTTGAGCCCTTGGTATCAGCTTCTCATTTTTTGCTCACCCACCTTCTCTCATAAACCCCTGCTAATTTATAAATTATTATTAATTTTTCATGTCTCACACCAACCAATGTCCCCCCTTCAACCACTTCTCTGTCAAGTTTTGCTTTGTTTCTGTTCTGATGTCTACGGTCAGGCAATTTAAGCATGATAGACTCAGATATGGAAAGTGGGGGCAAATTGAAAGAACTTCACAAGCCAACCTTCTTTGCAGATTGAAAAGTACAGCAGTTCTGTTTCTTCATAAGAAGAAGAAGAGCAACAACAGCAACTTGATGTCAAAAACCTTGCAAGTAAGAAATGATCTTTAGAACTTTAACTGTCCTATCAGAGTTAGTAGGTTCTAAGCATTATCCTAGGGACTCTCAAGTCTTTCTTATGAATCTGTTCACATCTTCTCTTTAAGAAGTCACTGATGGCCAGGCATGCAAAAGCTGACTGAAGTCAATCTTACAGACAAACAGCCTTAACTTAAGTCTAGGAGACAGGTGGTTCATGTTGCTTGGAAAATTTGAGCTATACAACACTAATGCTGTATAGCACTAAGCCAATTCCTGACTTGTCATCCTTGACATGCTAGTTCCTTTCTGTCTTAGATAGAAGATGTCTGCTGGAGGAGCTGATGTGATTACCTGCAAGTAGTTTCCTCTGAACATTTGAAATAAGTCAATTAAACGCAGAAGTAAGAAAGAGAACTACAGGAAGCAAAGATCAAAGCTGAGGCCCAAGACCACAGAGCAATCATTGTAGAGTTGTCAATGTTAGGTGCCATGAAGTCCATTTTGGACTTATTTAATGATTCCGTCTTACCAAGTAGAAACTTCCCATAGGGTTTTCTAGGTGATAATCAAGAGGAGCAGGCTGCTCTTTCTCCTTCAAAGCCCGGTGTGCATTCTAACTGCCAACTTTCAGTTAGCAGCCAAGTGCTAGGCCTGGCTTTATCACTAGGGCTCCTTTTAGAGTTTAAGAGTGTCCAGTTCCAGTGACCATCTGCAGCCAAAAGGTATTCAAATCACTGCATCTCTGAAAGTGACTTTTATTTAACTCATACAAATAATTCAATCATATCATTTTTTAAAACTATGTTTTTAAGATGATCTTTTCTGTGCCCTGGAAAGATCATCTGCCCAACTGCAGAGAGAGAGCTCAGCTGCAAGTCTCTCCTCACTCGGGCCACACAGTACAAAATGGAATTCAAATGTGTTCATCAAAAGGTGTAAGGGACTAAAGGCAAATGTAGCAAGAACAAAAACTTAAGTTTTCTGTCCAGTCTAAAGATGACCTGTGGATTACACTTTTCTCGTAATTTGTCTCTTACAAATAGAAGAAATGAAAAATTCAGTTACAGCATAGTTGAAATTCTCAAATGCACATTGTAAGTTACAGTTTCACAAATACTTAACAGGCATTATCTCTTTACATGATGTTTCTGTTTTTCTGATCTTTTGAATTCTATCTACTTCCATTATGGGCTTAGCTGAAATTGCTCATAATTTATGTAAATAGAATCAGAACCTTTTTCTATCACCTTCCTATTTCACTTATTTTTGTAATTCCTGTTTATCTCTAATTGTTGGTTCCAGGGTCAAAGGAGAAGCCACCAAGGCATCAACTCCAACATTGTCCTGTCTTCTAGTCAGCTTTCAAAGAGAAAGGGAGTTCAAGGAACCCAGTGAGCTACCACTGTAACTGATAGGCTCTGTGTATCTAGTACTAGGAAGTATTGGTGGAGAGGGGATAACAAGGCAGGATAGCCTAGGATTAAAGATAATTTAAAATTATATCAATATTCTATCTTCTCTGCTGCTCTTTACCAAGACAGGAAAACAAAATGGGACTTGCTGGTTTGGGGGGTTATTGTAAATATTGCTAGTACTTGTGTTCTCCAAGTAAGGATAAAGCAGACAAAACCTCTGTTGTTTTTACTAAGGTGGCCTCTGAGGAAGCAGCAGATACTTTCAAGCTTCTTAGTGGCTTTCTTTGAAAAGCCATGCCTCATCATGCTTCGTCTAGTTCTCAGTTCATATAATTTGAAACGAGGGGATCTAGAAGTGGACAGATGGCTGGAGAACCTCACCCTCTGGTAAAAGGTATCTCTAAAGGAGGAGTATGTAACACTAGCCAGGTCCGTGAGTGGTAACCCTTAGGACTTTAGCTGAAACTCATCTCTCAAGAGTTCTTAGTTCTCTGTGGCGACTACCTCTAAGAATGATGCAAGCCTGCCAGTTCTGTCAACCATATCAGGTTCCATGAGGTGGTTTCCAGAGAATCAATCCACAACAGAGGACCCCAGGGCAGAGAGAAAGATAATGCCCTGATGGCATCATTTGAGCTCCTAGAATAAGTCCTCCAGAAGATAGAAGCACTTCAGAAGCCACAAAATACATGAGTCAATAAATCCTTTGTGCCTTACTTATTAGGATGCTCATCACAGGTCAGCAGTTTGAAACTACCAGCCACTTCACAAGAGAAAAGATAAGGCTGTCAGATGCCAACCTTACAGTCTCAGAAACCCACAGGGGCAGTTCTAACCTGTCCTGTAGGTTTGCTATGGCTTGGGTTACAAAAGTGCAATTTGGGTTTGTAATGAAAGGGATTTTGGATAATACATTTTAGAATTTTAAACCTTTCTAAAGAAACTACAGTATCCACCATTTTTTCCTTTACTAAATGTGATTAATCAAGAAACTGATAGATGTACCTTCTTAAAAACTTAATAAAGAATAGCATTTTATCGAAATTGTTGCTTTGGAAAAATAATTAAACTGTGAGGATAGAAAGTGTGTGTTTCCATGTATTGTAAAATGTACTGGTCTGGTAGGAGGAGACTTAAGGGCCAGTGAGGTTATGTTATTGTAGAGAAACAACTCAGAAAAAGAGCGTCATCCATGTCACTGAATTGTGTCCATGCAGATATGTATGGAATGGTGTCTGTTTCACAGTTGTTCAGCTTAAGAAGTAAAGGCTATCTATCTGCCTTGAGTATTTCATTGTTTCAGATCTGTCTGCATGGCATCAAATTCAAGGCAACAACTCAAAAGATTAGATAGGAGACAAGGTTGTTTGGCATAATAAAATAGGAACAAATCAGAAAAGTAAGGTGAGGAGAGTTGTACAATTTGAAAAATGTCATCAATGTCAGTTGTGCATGCAGAGACTTGTGTTGGTGGGTAGTTTGGGCTGGGCATATTCTCAATGACAAAAATAATTAAAGAAAATGAGCTTGCTTTAAAAATTATGAATCTAAATAGTCCTGTTTTGAATCTCGATGCAATCTACATAGTTTTATGTATATGTGAGACTATATTGTTTGATGCATACAGGTTTAGAATGCTACATTTCCTGAGTCAGTTGCCCTTTTGATTATCTCTTTGTGACATCTTTAAATCTGGCTTCAATTTCTATTGAGCTAAGAGTATTCTTTGTTAAAGTAGCACTCACAAGAATACCTTTTCTATGTCTATTGCATATTGCTTTAATTAAAAGAATTCAACTGAATGATTAAATCCAACCTGAGATCCACTATCATTTAGCCTTTGATTTTATTCCAAATAGTTTGTGTACAGTATTATGTTGTCTTTCAACCTTCTGACAGTGTGCCTTCCATTTTATCTTGCTTTTTTTAAAATTCTTCATTTCCCCCCATGACCTGATTTTAAACTTATCCATTAGTTCTCTTTGTCCCCTTACTGGCCAGCAATATGGATGTATTTAATGTTAGTCATGAGTCTGATGTTTTAAACATGTTTACTTCTCTCATGATAGGCAGGGGTCCCCAAACTATGGCCTATGGCCCACATGCAGCCCACCGAGGACATTTATTTGGCCTGTTTTGCCACCACTGCCTGTCCTGTTTAGCAGCTGACTCATCCTGGGCCTGCAGTGAATTTGTTCATAGTTTTTTGTTGTTTTTTAACTATAGTCAAGCCCTCCAATCGTCTGAGGGACAGTGAACCAGCCCCTTGTTTCAAAATTTGAGGAAAGTCAAATCCCTGGAAAGTCAGAATCCCTTCATGCCATAACACAAAAAGTCTTGAACACATACTTATTGATCATTCTTCTCCTTTTGATATGTTCATTTTTTCAAACGATTTTCTCTCTACTTTGTCTTATAACCTCAAATGAGACATAGTTAATTTGATTGTTTTCTATAGTCATTGCCACTTAGATTTAACCATAATTTTATGTTTGGGGGAGGGCAGAGGGGAGCTGCTTAGCTTGTTGAATTTCTCTCCTTTTTTTTGTATCAATTTTGTTCCATCAAAGTGTATTACATCAGCTAGCAATTTTAATAACGTTTTATTTTGGTGAAACTGTACACAGGAAAACAGAATTCCTCTCAGAAATTTCTACATACATTGTTAACTGACAAAGGTTACATTCTTCACATGGAGTCAACATTCTCATTATCATTCCAGTTGTGCCATTACTCTCAAATTCACTTAACTGCTTGGTTCCCAACATTTTTACTTATGCCTTAGAGTACATGTTCACTATGTGGTCTCTTTTAGATGCAGTTTGTTTGGGTTTATTTAATGAGCACGGTACTCAAAGGTGATCTTCTTTTTAAGCTAATGTGCTGTTCTGCTAAAAGGTGACTTCAGGGTATAGTTTCAGTTCAAGCTTTAAAGAGTTCCAGTCTCACCCAATACATCATCTAGAATTTTTTAGAATGTGAAGTTTTGTCCTTGGATTCTCCCTCCCCCAACCCCTTTAGATCTGGATCCATCTACTGTGGTAGGGTTTCTAACATTAAAAATCTTTATAGAAAAACAGAGTACTTTGTCTTTCTCCAGAAGAGTGACTGGTGAGTTCCAAACACAGCCCAACATTTAACTCATCACATCACTAAGGGTCCTTTTATAAAAGACTCCATTAGATGATATGTATGGAAGTAAACTCTACTGGATTAATTTTCAGATTTGCCTATTCATCTTGAAGCTTCATTGTGTTATTATTTTTATAGTTCTCTAATCATTTTAACCATACTTATTCTATGTTTCTCTGTGACAATTCTATCCTTTGAAGTTTCTGTTCTTCATTGTGTTTGTTGAGTCTCATAGGAAGTTATTTCCTCAACTATTTTTTTCATTTTAAGTTTGTCTTCAGAGGAGCTTACCTATAAAAATCATGCATGTGAGACCTGATGGCACAGAGGTTGTTTGCGGGACTGCGGACCACAGGGTTGATGGTTTAAATCCAGCAGCAGCTCTCCAGGAGCAAGGCTGAGCTTCCTACTCCCACTAGGGCAGTGATGTGAAAAAAAATCATCCATGCCACTCCTCCATGGGTCAATAAAGTGTGGTAAACACACACAACTGAATGGAAGATAAAGAAAAATGAGCGGCTGGAACATCCTGGAACATAGATGGAACTGGAGGACATTATGCTGAACAAGATCAGTCAATCACACACATTGTATGTTTTCACTTTTACGACATGTCAAAACTATATAAGCGCACTGAAACTCAGGTTTATTCGTGGATGCTAAGGATGGAGGGCGGAGGGTAGGCACACTCTAGACTGTACTTATCATTTTTGGCCTTGGGAAAGGTAACACAAAAATAAAACTAAATATACACTACTGGACAAAAGTAAATGATTTCACCAAAATGTACACAAAGTAAAAGAACCTATTGTTAACTGCTATAATGGCATATATATCAGGGGGGGAAGCAACAGCAACCAAAAAGATATGTATGAGTTCAGATGTATGTATGCATTTGTGTGTCTAGGTACATGTCTGTGAATATAAGTGTGTATACCTAGGACATCCATAGATGTAGCTATAGACATATATTCATATGTACAATAAAATAGAAGGCATAGTTTCAGACACTCCTTAGATGCAACCAGAGATATCACAGGACCAGTTTTCTGGCTTTGAAGGATTAGGACCATAATCCTGTTGTGTCTGCATCAATTCGCATTATATAGTTCATAGTGCTATAATCTACATTCTAGTTGGCGACTAGTGTCTGGGGTCCTAAAAGCTTGTGAGAAACCATGTAAGATAAAACAATTAGTCTCTACTCCTCTGGAGAAGAAGAAAAATAAGGAAATCAACATCTCAAAGAAGAAACTAGTCTATCGACAAATAGTCTCTATAAAGCATGGCCTCATCTCCTGAGACCTGTAGAACTAGAATGCAGCTACCAATAGGAGCCATCTTAATCAGGGCCACAATAGATGGATTATAATAGAATAGAAAACAAGTATAAAATATTACCTCAAATTCCTTAAAAACAAAGCAGGACAAGAATCCTACTGGGCTGGTTGAGGCTGAAGAATTCTCCAAGACTATTGCCCTAAGTTACTTTTCAAACCTTGAACTGAAATTAAACCCTACAATTGGCTTGTGGCTAAATATGAATTGGCTCACAAAATAATTGATGCTCCCTGTAATATTATCTCTAAAGACCAAGTTGTGTGCCCCTTTTGAAAATCACCTTTATCTGAGTGAGTTTAGCCAAGCACAAAAGGTCAAGTACAACATAAGTTCACTGAGGTAAATTCAAACAGCAAACAGACATGAGAAAAAATGCACACAAGACACAATTCCTGGACTGAGGAACTGATATTCTGGCCTGACCCAGATCAAACCCAATGATTCATATATCAAAAAATAAATGTAGATAGCATCTATGCTGAAAGGCATCTTCCCCCTCTCTCTCATATGTCTTGAAGGAGCACAAAGGGATGGGGGAAGAAAAAAATTGACAATGAGGAGTCAGGGCACAAACTAACCCAAGGGGAGTGTATTGCTTTTATTTCTGCAGGAATACAATATTCATTCTGCCCAGAGTGCCAATCCTTGAGGGGGATGTTCCTGCTCAGAACATCTCATTCCCAGAGATGACTTCAGGACCAGCCTCATCTCCAGATTTGTCATTCTCTCCCTAAATGACAGCACAATAGAAGTCAGCCTTATGGATACAGCTGAGGAGAGCAGTTGATCTGACCTGCCTACAATAGAGGAGCGCAACAGACCAGTGATGGGGGTGAAACCCTGAAGCCCCTGAAGAATCTTGATGATAGACTTCTGACTTAGGGGGCAGCTCTTGATACCCCATCTGAACTGGCAGAGGGTTATTCTCAAGGGAGCTGCATAACTGAGGGGTGAAGGTGGCACTAAACTGCTCCATGCCTGGCTGCAGGGCTAGCAATGGGGACTTTTAGGGTGCTCTACTTTTCGACACAAATGCTAAAGACTAAAAAGGTGCATGTGATAACCACCGATGTCACCACCCCTTGGGTGGGGAGGGGGGCAGACAAAAGAAAAGTGGATGAAGGGAGACATCAGACAGTTTAAGACATGACAAAATAATAATTTATAAATTAGCTAGGGTTCATGAGGGGATGCGGGGGGGGGGGGGAATGAGACGCTAATACCAAGGACTCAAATAGAAAGAAAATGTTTTGAGAATGATAATGGCAACAAATGTACAATTTTACTTGAAACAGTGGATGGATGGATGGATTGTGATAAGAGTTGTAAGAGCTCCCAATAAAGTGATTTTTTTAAAGGAAGATAATAATAAAATTAATAAAAGGGCGCATGTGTGGTTGGGTAAAAGGGACCTGGGATATGTAACCTTGAAAGAAATATCTTCTCTGTTTAATGTAAAGATATTCATTTACTCTGTGTCAGGATCCCTGTTAGACTTATGCCTATCTGTATGGGTTTGTGTGTGTGTGTGTGTGTGTGTGTGTGTGTGTTGAGGAGGTGTTGATGCTTGTCTATACAAAATAGGTAGGATAGGCAATCTTACAGAGAAAGCAACTGGATCAATAGTTTCAGGTGGCATGGGAGGGAGAGGAGAGAAGTAGGGGAGCAGGGAAGGAGCCAAAAATGATGGGTAAAGGGATAGAGCAACGTTTCTAAAATTGATTGCCAGGTGGGGGTAGCTTTTCTGGTTATATTTGATCAATCGAAGTGTATCTGAGAGGAGAGTGATGGATAAACATAACAGTGGGGTAGGATGAGGGAAAAAGAGCAAAGAAGAAAAATAAATATATATAAATATATTTGTGTTGTATTTGTTTATATATGCATATATATGCAAATGCAAAAGGGAGCATATAGACTTTGGGCCTCTACTTAAATCTTACCTCGGTACACGAACCATCCATTCTAATAATGTCACCCAGTATGATACTCACCTTTCTGACATGATCACTCAAGATAAAATGGTTGCATAAGCAAAAGTGGTGAAGAAAGCTGGTGGTGCCCAGCTATTAAAAGCTATAGCATATAGGTGTTTAAAGGTTTATAATTAATTTAGCAGCAATCTAGCAGGGACACAATAAATTCCACATAGAAAAAGCACACCAGACTGTGCGATCATGAGGTTTCAATAAAAAGAGGTATCAGGATTTCGAAATCAAGCAACCATATCTATGTGAAGGGGCATGAATTTAGTGAAAACCCAAAACCTACCTGTAAAATAATTGGGCAGTTCCTCTCAGAAAGGCCACATGGAAAGGATGATAAATACATGATGCGGTATGGCACTGATGAACCACATAACTATCCTTTAGTTCTTTAATACTTTCTTCTGTTATTGCTATGGTTTTTATTTGATTTATCTCATTAATCATGTTATATTTGCATATACTCATTTGTATATTGAAAACTGTTCAGCAAATGAACATCCAAATAGATAACCCATCAAAAACAGTAAAAAGAGTAATGAGTTTCCTTAGGGAACAGGAAGGGTAATAGTGGGAGAATGGGAAGCTGATAGCATTGATGGCAGTATAACCTCACTTGATGGGATCAAACCACAGGATTGTATGTGAATGGATATATTGGGTTGTGAAATATGTGGGGGTGGGGAACCCTATTATAGAAAAAAAGAAAAGAAAAGAAAAGGATTCCTGGGGGGCAGATGGTGGGAGAGGGAGGGGATAAGGGAGAGCTGATACCAAGGAATTCAAGAAGAAAGAAAATGTTTTGAAAACGACAGTGGTAGCAATCGTTCAACACTGCTTGATGTGATTGAACTATGGAATGCTATGATCTCTGTAAAAGCCCCCAATAAAATTATTTTTTAAGTTTCTAAAAGTGATTACGGTGATGATTGTTCAATTCTAATATATTCAAACCATTGAATTGTATGATATATGAATTACATGACAACAAAACTTAAAATGAGCACTGCCTTACCTTTCCTGCTATTGAGACACTCAGAGATCTGGAGGAGACAAATCGAGACCCCCGTCAGCATTGAGATGCTTCTTATCTCACTAGAATCATGAGACATTCTACCCACTGGCCTGTGATCTTCCAGTATTTTGGCACCATTGCATGTGCTGCGTGAGTCTATAGAGAAATTTATGGAGCAGTATTGGACATTTGGGCTAATATTAGACTTATGGACTTAATCTGGACTGGGCTGAGATGCTATCTAAATATCTAATTGCTCTTTGATATAGAGCTCTTTCTTATGCACATATGAATGTCTATGAATTTATTTCTCTGATCAACCCAAACTAGCACAATATGGTACCTTGGGATTGGGATACTAGAAAAACAAATCATGAAAACAGAGTGGATACTTGTTTGACCTCCGTCCCAGGCTGGTTTTTCTACTTTGGCTAGCCAGAGGTCAGAACAGGCCATGCAGCTTACTAGATTGTAAAGGGGGAAACAAAACAACCTAAAAACTTAAAAGGAAAAGCAAATAAAAATTCACTGTGGACACAATAAAATACAAATTGGTTTCAAAAAGTCCATGTGGGGAATGGAACTCAAAGATCAAGTAGAATTTTCCCAAGAAAATTTTGAATCCCCCTCATGTTATTTAAAAACAAACAAATAAACTTCCGTGTTTGGCCTTTGCTTCCATAAGAACCAGCTTGCATTCATTTGTTTCTATGAAATTCTCAGACCCCGCAGATAGTAAAAAAATACAACCTCTTAACCAACTGAGAACATGTCAGTGGTCAAACTCAACAGGCAGAAGCTCGTTTAAGTCCTTTGCTGCTAACTTCAAAGAGGGGCGGCTCAAACTTACCCAGCAGAGAGCTGCTTCCATTAAAAAATACAGCCCATGAAAGACTCCAGGGCCGACCCAGTCTATCACATAGGGTTGCTGTAAGTCAAAATCCATTAGAAGGTACCTCACAACAATGACAAACTTTTGGGAAAGAACATTCCTCCCATTCAAAGTCCAGGACAATACAATCTTCCTTGGCGTAGTCAGCGACTCTTTGGACTGTTAACCCAAAGTCATCAGTTTGAAGCCACCAGTTGATCCGCAGGAAAAGATGATCCTTTCCAGCCCTGTGTTAAAAATTAGTCTCGGACACCCACAAGGGTGGTTCTACTCCATCCTCCGGGGTTGCTATGAAGCAGGATCTGTTTGGTGGCAGTGAATTTGGTTTTATATCTGGATCCTCCCATGAAATTTTTAATCCTTGAAGGGAGCAGACTTTAGACAATGACCCCAATTTGTAATCCTGTGTCTCATGAGGGCTTATTTTCTCTTAGGCTTATGGAGCCCTGGTGGATAGTGACTAGGTGTTGGGCTGTTAGTCCCAAGGTCGCCAGTGCTCTGCAGGAAAAATTCATGGTTTTCTAGTCCAGTAAAGAGTTATCATGTCACAGATAGAACCAGCGTGATTATGAGTTAAATATCGACTCGATGAGAGTTACCAAGTGTGATGTGACCTACCTCCACGACTCCCAGAGTTCCACAGTGTCAACGTGCTTTCCATAGCTCTTTGGTACCTGCTGTTTTCAATCACTTTCTTATCATCTAAAAGGTTCGTGTAGAAGGACACAGTCTATATTTTAGAGTGCACTTGAAGGAAGGTGTTTTTGTGAGGAGCATGTCAGGTTGTCTCTTTCTCCATGTTTCCATGGAGAAAGCATGACTATTATTTTGAAATATGCTTTCCATGGTAAAACACAAGTTGTCATCATTCTGCCTCTTAGTCATTAAAAATCTGTATTGTGACTGGCACTGCAACTGCCAGAGGAGACGTGTCATCGTCTTACTGGCCATGATTCCCAAGTGTTTCTGTTAAAGGCAATGTAGCTAAAAGCAGTGGGCATATTTTTATTTGAGCTTTCTGAGTCATATTAATTAGTCCATGTTTTCCAAGTGCCTATTGAGATGAAACCATTATTCATCGACAAACCCAAGATTTTTGTTACCATGATGGTTCCTCTTAAAGATGCTAATTGGCCCACCTGCCATAAAAGAATCATTTCACCTTCCCTTTATTGACTGGAAACAATACAAAGAAACATCCTATTTATGAATTCACAAGTTAAAACTTCACAGACAAAAAGCATCTACTTTTTCTGTTACAATGGCTAGGAAAATGCACTGTGATGAAAGAGAACATTTTGGCAATGATGTGCGCCTTCTGAAAATAGAATATTGCTTTTTGTGGGAGCCACAGGAGAAAACCTATTATTTTCATTGTTTCCATAGCATTGTTTCTATATATATGAGAAGCTTTCCCATCGTTCTCAGCAAAGTAGGCCTTATTGAAGTAGTCCATTCTCAACACCTGTCTTACGAATGCTTTATGCTAGTTCTATTTTGTTGCTCCATAAAAGGAAGAGTCATTCAATTATATTATCAGCATTTAATTAAGGATTCAATCTGGGAGAATATAAATCAAAAAGAATATTAAAAGCCAGCCTTAAAGAATCTGAAATACACACATCCATCTGAAGAGTAATGAGAAGAAGGCTGTTTCTGACAGGCAAACCAAGAATATTAAGGTCTGTATGATATTATCCAACTATTGCTTCCCCCCTAAATTGTATTTTTATCTGTACCATATGTCATTAGATATCAACTCTTTATTATTACATTTAATGTGACTTAATCCCCCCCCCCCAGGGCTACAATGATTTTCTAAAAATAAATCTTCCTCACAGAATGAAAACTACTTGGAAGGCAACATGAATAGGCATGTGAACTGCCCAAACTGAAAGGCCTCTAAAACACTTGTCCAGCCAAGCATCTTACAACACGTAAATCCAAAATATCCACCCCACCCCCCGACTTTGGCAATTGTTTAAAGAAGAGTGTGGTTCTAAAAGCATACTCTAGAAATGTCTCTTTTTAAACAACCACATTGGAAGACTTTGCTCAGTAATAAAACAGCCTAGTCCGTGGGTGATTCCTTAAGAAACCCTGGTGGTACCCTTCCTTGTCAGGACTCCACAGAACCTAAAAACAATTTGAAGAATTCACTGGTTCTAAAGTAAGCATACTGTGACATGGGCTAACCTTTATGTCAATCTGTAGTCATTGCTATTGCGTGACATGTGAATGTACATGTCAATGGACTGTTTATTGAAATGGCAGCTTGGGGTCAGAGGAGCGCGTGGAACGCTGAAAGAAGCCAGAGCGTGAGCAGCAACCAGATTCCATCCAGGAGCAATTTATCGCGTTCACATAGAGAAAGTGTCCAAATGATTAAAAAAAAGAACCCAATGTAAATATATGTGATCATGTGTCATCTGAAAGGAAATCTTACTAGTTTTGAACATGTATCAGGTTGCGTTCTGAGGTTCCATACTGCACACGGCTGATGTACCTAAGCTTAGCAAAGGAACTCTCAGTCTTCAAGAAAGTCAATCAGAAGCATTTGAGGGACCTGCCAGGCTGCTTGTAATATAAGTCATGTGTGTATAACTTTATGTTTTGCATCCGGTACTGGTTACACATCAAATGCAATATATAAGAATCTATCTTCAATTATTCTGAAGTAAGAGGGTTGGACCACCATATGAACCCACAGTTATAAAACACACAGTTACAAAACACACTCTTATATGCCTTGGGGAAAGAAATAAATCATGATCTACTCCTCTTTAATGGTTCAGAGAAGATTCCCAGGAGAGGTACTTATTGGAAAATGAGTGAGAATTTTTCAAGTGGATAAGCCCAAGAAAGGGCATCCCAACAGAGATGAATACAGTGTAAATGTAATGTCATGTTTGGTAAATATCCAACAAAACAGCCAGGATCAAGATTTCAAAGACATATTCCTAAGTAAACCCACTGCCATGGAGTGACATGGTGATAGGATGAGATAGAATAGAACTGCTCACCAGAGTTTCTGAGACCGTAAATCTTCCCAGGGGTAAACAACTTCATCTTTCTTCTGTGTAGTCACTTGTGAGTTGGAACTGGTAACCTCACAGATAGTCACTGTGTTAGTCTGGGTAGATTAGAGAAACAAGTTCATAAGCACACTAATGTATATAAAAGAGATTTTTATATAAAGGGTTATTATACATTAATAAATTATCACAACCCAGTCTAGATCAAGTCCTTAAGTTCAATGTTAGCCCATATGTCTGATACCAATCTATAAAGTCCTCTTCAGACTCATGAAACACATGCAATGATGCCTAATGCAGAATGATCACAATCCAGTGGTTAGAAAGTCTTTGGACTAAGTGGTGCTATAAGCATCTCGGCACTGACAAGGGTCTCTCTGTGGTCTCTCCAGCTTCAGAGACCTAGCGGCATCCATGTGGCTTGTCTGGCTCAGACCACTAGGGTAGCTGCATGTGTCTTGTCAGTTGCAATGTCTCCCAGGGAGTGAGCAAAGAGAGGAAGGTGTCTCCCACGTTCCAAGGAGGAAACACTGGATTTCCCAGAATTCTCAAAAGAAGACCATGCCCACAGAGAAGCCTCACTGGCTATCATCTGATTGACTACACCCCCACATTCTTAATCCTCGAATTGACAATTGATTATATAACTACCACAGTAGTCCAATACATAACATACTCTTACATCAGGGCTCCCAAAGATCAGAGTATAAATATTAATTTGTGTGTGCTTAACCTTAAATCTTTCAGACATTTAAAAAAGGTTCTCAATGGTCAGAATATAAGAGGACTTCTAAAAGTTTATGGAAATTCCATTAACCTTTCCTTTCATTTTTGACACCACCACACACTAAGAAGTCATTTTTAATGACTATGTAACAAACTACCACCAACTTAGAAGCTTAAACAGCACACAATTGTTTTCACAGATTTCACAGGTCGAGAGACTGACTGCAGGTTCACTGGGCCCTCTACTCAGGGTCTCACCATGCAACAAGGTACAGATTGGGCTGTGTACTCACTTGAAGGTTTGCAAGGGGAAGGATTAATGATGAGCTCAGTTAGGTGAGTGGTAGAATTCATTTTCTTCTGATTGTATGAATGTGGGTCCCAACTTGAGGATTGTCAGTAGTGCACATGGTCATCCTCGAGTCTGCTTATCATTTGCACTGTAGGGCTTTTTTCAGAAAGTGTTCATAATGGAACAGCTTGATATTCCAGGATGAGCATAAGAATGGAAGCTGGAGTCTTACATAATGTAGGCTTGGTATTTAGGTTAGGCATTAACAACTAACCTAAATATCGGTGGTCCTATTCCAGTTGCTCTGCAGGACAACAGACCTAACCATATACTTGTATAAAGATTCAGTCTAGAAAACCCCATGAGCTCTGTCACAGGGATTCTGAGTTGGAAACGATTTGAAGGCTCCCAATACAAACAAGGTAGTGTCTGCCGTGATCTTCTGATTATAACAAAGTCCCATGTTCGGCCTTTTTTCAAAGGGCAGGATTAATCAAAAATGCAACTAATTGTGGGTCCCTTTAGGGTATATGCTTCTCAGAGGATTTTATGGACTGTTTCAGTGAAGTCAGACAAAAATCGAGGATATAAAATATGTATTCTTTTGATTGTTATCTTTAAATCTTACTTTTCCAGTAACTTTAACCCTGGCAGCATAATGGGTTAAGCACTGGGCTCCTAATCATAATGTAGCTGTTCAAATCCACCAGTTGCTCTGTGAGAGCAATTTGAGGTTGTCTGCTGCGACCTTGGACATGCTACTCTGTCCTACAGGCTTGCTGTGAGTTGCAGTTGACCTGATGGCAATGAGTTTTATACAACTGGTAGCACGTGCCTTTGGACAAACAATTGGCCCTAAGATGTGATAGCGTGACATGTAGAGACATAGCAAACATTTTTGAATCAAAACGATAGAGAAAAAATCCCAAGGGACAAATAAAGCTCACAAAGTTCATAAAATCCCACACACGAAAATAGTAAGGAGCCTGTGTTTGATGCAGCAGTGCCATATTGGATTCCATGACCCCAGTTCTTCCTCCCATTGTCATCGACAAGAGAAACCAATGTTGAATACTATATACTAATTCCTGGCAGAGATATGGCTTCTGTTGTGGGAAACTGAGAACTATGAAGAGAGTGTATGCAGACCAGTAGTCTATGTTCATATTTTAAGGAGGCTGGAGACCGGGATTCTCATGGAAGGAAGCCTTCATGTGTCTGTGTTGGAAATGTATCCCAGTCACATTCTCTGGAGTAAAAATTATCTCCTAAAATGGTCCCCCACCATCCATGGGAATAATGCTGATCTTAAGGTGCTGCTTGCAAGCACATGGTTGCGTGTACACTAGAAGGTGAACTGCTTGAAGGGTATCTGTCATAAAGCAATCCATCACTCCTTTCTGATAAGGATCATGGATTGTTACCCTGGAGAGAATCTCAGGGCCATCTAAATCAAGTCAGCTCAGAGACAAGCAAGGTTAGGTTGCCATCTTAACTCTAGTACTCACTCATTCTGTTACTTGTGTACCTTCCTGCCACGTGCTTACCCAAGCACATTCTCTTCCTGTTAGGCTGTGCCTCTAATACACCCCCTTCATGTTACATCTGTGCATGTTATGGCGTGCATGCCTGAGATAATGGAAGCGAGTGAGAGAATACATTACTCACTCTCTGGTTCCGGTCATCATGGGA
Source organism: Nesogale talazaci (assembly GCA_004026705.1). Classification (NCBI taxonomy): domain Eukaryota; kingdom Metazoa; phylum Chordata; class Mammalia; order Afrosoricida; family Tenrecidae; genus Nesogale; species Nesogale talazaci. The sequence continues at coordinate 67,831 of PVJH01002807.1, forward strand.
AACAGAAGCCTTTGCATACTTTAACTTAATGTCCCATTAATTTGCCCTTCAATTAAACAATCACCCTTTGGACCCACTCAATTGTCGAGGCTGGCTCCCCACATTCTGTGATTGATCAATGGGCTCGAAATAAAGTAAGAAAATGACAATTCCAAATGCAAGAAGTGGATGTGTGGGGTGAGTTATTTGCTACAAGGAAGAGAAAAGGAAAATCATAAATTTGTGTGTATTCATCCAACAAATATTGACACTGTCTTCATGCCAGGAACTATATTAAGCACTGAGGACAGAGTGTCAATCAAATCAGCGCAGTCTTTGCCCTCAAGAACACTGGACCTTTTCATGTGCAGGTGTGAGCCACACTCCTTCAGATTTGCACTGATCAGAATGGTAACCATGTTGCCACTGAATATTTACATGTAATCTATAATTTAATTTCAAAAATTTACTACATAAAATGATAATATAATTTCATCAATCATTTTTATAAGGATTTCATACTAAAATTATATTTTTGTACAATTGCACTAAATTGTATTTGCAGACAAGCCCCAGATTATAAACAATTTCTGTTACTAAAATTGTCCTTAAACCAAATTTGTATGTAAATTGAAACAGGTATGGTTCGTATCTAATGATTGTCAAATGTCTGTCTTACTACTTTTCTATGCATAAAAACATTAAAGAAACATTTTCAGAATACCAGAGTATCTTTAACATAATAATACAGTAATAATCACAATAACAATGTTTTGGTATGTCTCAAAATAACACCTGTTTCTAATTATGAATCACTATGTAAACTCCAAAATCTTAATGCAATAGGTTTTAAAGGAACTGATTTATAACTATAGGTTGTACATTAAGTGATGTTTCTAACCTGAGGGCTGATAGAACATAAATAAATAAAATATATTTAAACTTAATTTCACTTCTGCCATGTTTAAATTTTCATATCACTCACATTGATGCCTTGCATTATATTTTTACATATGTCTGGTGGGCAGCGTTCTAGAAAAGGTGCTTGTCATTTCTGAACACTTTCTGTAGAGAAAGAAAATAAACGAACCACCTGAGACCTTGTACTCCCATAAAAGCAGTTTTTATCACATTATTTCTCTCTGAACACCACGTATTCCAGGTATTCATCCTTGGAAGTAAACTGGTGAAAAGCCACTTTCGTTGTTTTTTGGTATCATTGAGTCAAATCCAACTTGTAGAAACCCTCGTGGGGTAAAGTATAACTACCCCAAGGGGTTTTCCTAGTTGAAATATTTATGGAAATACGTTGCCAGAGCTTTCTCTCATGGAACTGCTGAACTGATTCAAAGCACCAATCTTTAGGTTAGCAGTCAAGCAGTTACTCATTACAGTATCTTGGCTTCTACTCCACCACTAAAACAATGGTCTTTTCTCAGTTCTTAGAGTTAAAAAATGTTAAAGAATGTTTAACAACTAGTTTTTTTCATGATTAACTGTCCTTGCCACTAGTTACCACTCTCCAGCTATCAAGTAAAGAAGAACTCAGTGTGATAAAGGAAAACTTCCCATCTCCCAAACACGGAGAGCTTTCCCAGACAACAGTTTTGTACATTTCCCTATCACTTGTTTCCAAATATCATCCAATTTAGCCGAGTTTCTTCTTGAATTCTGCCCTTTGGGTTCATGTCTTGTTTCCTAACTTTATCTGCCCTTTGGCCAAAAGTCAATATTTGATTTTCCTCGCTTGGAAGTTTGGTGTTCCTATCATGTAGATTTTGCTCTGCCTTCCACCACTGGCCTGGGGAAAAGGCAGGATTGGGCTCTGTCACTCAGTCTCCCTAGAAAATTCTATGTAGCATGAAGAACAAATTGAGAAACATAAAGTGTCTGGTTATAGAGGCCTCGTTGCTTTGAGCTCCCTACCGGGGATCGCAGTATGAGTCATTTTTTAATAAAAAGAGTATCAGTCCCAACAGTATACTTGATATCAGTGACAATATGTTCTAACTCTATACAATAGAGAAAATAAAGTTCCGCTCAGTTGACCAAGGTGAAACACTGGTTGGAAGCTTTGGAGGTCATAAAAACGAATCTATTCTTTAGACTGTGGTTCAGAAGAGTGGGATACTAAGAATGAAGAACTATGTGGTGTGGAATGCATAAGCTAAAGACAGTAAGAAATACCAGCCCATTTATTTTCTTTCCTTTACATATTGTGTCTCAACACAAGGGACTGGCTAAGTATTTAATCTCAGCCATTATTGAGGTCCATTTTCTGCCCTATGTCTGTACCAGAGTATGGAACACATTATCAAGATCTCCAATAACAGATTAGGAATCTATCTAGTGACTCAGATGTCTCAGGGTTCAAGTCTAGTAGTCCCCCGGGCATCTAAAGGTGGTTGAATTCTGTGCTATTCTTGGCATCTGGGAACTTTTTCTAAGATGATGAACATTGATAACTTGAATCATAGACATTCACCATACCGATAACTTCTAAGTTCCTTCCTCTCCCCAGGAAGTATGACAGAGCAATATAGCATATTGTGGGACACACAAGTCTCTCTCTCTTTCCTAGCTCTCAAAAGTCTTACTCTTTCACCTTTTTGGAGTGGGGGGCTGGTCTATTCAAAGACCCTTGTTTAACTGTGGTTAATTGTCATCAAATAGGACCTACTTATAGCAACTCCTTCCACAATGGAGCAAAATATTGCTCAGTTTTGCAGCATCAGCCCCAGGATCAGGTCATTGCAATCTATAGGGGTTTCATTGACCCCTTGCTGAGAGTACATCATCAGAATGGTCTTCCTAGTTGATTTTAGTTCGGGCGCTCTACGGACGCATATTTAGCATCAGAGAACCACTGTAAATTGCCACTGAGAGACGGTGGAGCTGAGCAAGAAAGGCATGGGTACTGGGTATTATAGGAACATTTCACCCAGTTTGGGAGGTTCATGGAAAGTTGAGGCAGCAAGCTGATTTCTCAATGAGAAGTAACATTAGCCACCAAACCAATAAATAACTAAAACAACTACCCCATGTTGTCTACTGACCATGGTCCAAGAAGTATGTTAAAGTATTCTATACATATCACCTCATTTAACCTCTCCTCACAATCAACTATGAAATATATTAGTATTATCCCCACATGAAAAATGTGGAAATTAAAATTCCAAGTCGCTTTTAAAAACTGGTACAAGTAGTTTATAATGACCATGGAGGTACTCATTTTTGCTCTTTGAGTCATGGGGTAGAACATTTTGTTTTGTTTTGTTTTGTTTTCCTGTGCAGAATGAGATAGCAAATACTTTGAGCTTTGTGAACCTTGGAGTGTCTGTGGCAACTACCCAACTATACTGTTGGATCATGAAAGCACCCATAAAACTACAACCCAACTTGTGACCATGAAGTCCTACTCAGGGACCCCAGGACAAAGTAAAGTTACTGTTTCAAGTTTCTGAGACTGCAAATCTTTGTGGGAGCAAGAAGCCTCATCTTTCTGTAGAGCAGCTGATGGATTTGAAGCTCCAACCTTGTGGTTAGCAGCCCAACACCCAACCCCCATCAGCACCGGAACTCCTTGAAAACATTCATAGACAATACATACATGAATGAGTACAGCTGTGTTCCCACAACTTTCTCCATAAACCTTGAAAATTAGATTTTCTGCATCATAAAATATTTCACTTGGCTGTGTTTCCACCGTACATTAATATAAAAGCCATTGTTATTGCTGCTGCCAGCTGTCATCAAGTCAGTTCTGACTCATAGGGACCCTCTGTATGAGAACAAAATACTCCCTGGTCCAACACCATCCTCACAATCCTTCTTAAGCTTGAATCCTTTGTTGTAACCCCTCCATCTCTTCCAGGGACTTCCTGTTTTATGCTGCATCTCCTCTTTAACAAGTGTGATGTCTTTCTCCAAGGATAGTTTTCTCTTGATAAAGGAGATGATAGCATGTCCAAACAAAGTAAGATAAAGTCTGACCACCTTTACCTCTGTGGAGCATTCTGGCAGTACTTTTTCCAAGACAGATTGTGTGTTAGTCTGGGTAGACTAGAGAAACAAATTCATAGACATGCATATGTATATAAGGGCGGGGTTTATTTACAAGGGCAATAGAACATTGACAACGTATCCCAACCCAATCCAGTCCAAGTCCACGAGCCAGATATCAGCCCATATGTCCAATACCAATCCATTCTCCAATCTTCAGACTCACAAAGCTCATGCAATGACGCCAGAACAATAACAGGCCAGTTAGTGCAGAGTCTTGTATATCCAGCTCTGGCAGGGCTCTCCCTGTGGCCTCCCAAGCATCCCAGAACTGGCAGGAGTCTCCAAGTGGCTTCTCCAGCCCCAGAGGTCTGGTTCCATCAAGATAAGTCCATATGGCTTCTTCTCCGGCTCCTCCAGGACTCCGGGTCCATCAGTATGCTGTCATCTTGCCTTGTCAGTAGAGCATCTCACAGGGACTGAGTGAGTGAGTCTCTCACCTTCAAGAGGAAATACTGTGAGATTTCAGAATTCTCAGGAGAAGGCCATGCCCACACAGAGGTCTCATTGGCTAGCTTCAGATTAACAGGCGAGACTCCACCCTTGCACTTCCAATCACGAAATTGACACCAAAGTACATGACTGCCACAGATTATTTATTCTTTTTTTTATTGTTGGCTCTTTTAACAGTCCATGGTACTTTCAATATTTCTCACCAACACCATAGTTCAATTGTCTTAATTTTTCATCTGTCTTCCTTATTCAAAGCTCAACTTTCACACACATAGTAGGCGATTGAAAATAATGATGGCTTGGGTCAGGTGTATCTCACTCTTAGTCATGCAAAAACAAACTGTGAACAAGTGGTGGACCAGATTTGGCCTGCAGACCACAGATGGCTGATACCTACCTGCTTTAAAGCATTTTAGGCCCTAATTCCTCAAGAAAATCTTGTTTGTATGTTTCCACTTTCCTTGTGATTGCTGGGATATGGGTTGACATTATTTTCTTTTAACTAAACATGGCTCAGGTGAACATGAGGGATTTCTGAGTCTTCATCTTCTGCAACGAAGGACAGGCATGGGTCCTTGAAGGGACAGGTCTACATATTAGACAAAAAAATGTTGAGGTGCCTAGAATGCCAGCTGGCAAAATACTGTGTTGACTTTTTGATTCTTAGAATAAGACACTCTAGGAAATGAGATGTCCAAGTCACCACCCAAACCAGTAAAATCAGGGCAAGCTTTGTAGACACTTGAACCCAGACCTGTAGATGAATTGTCCTTTGAACAGGGTATTATGTATATTAGTGATCTATCTGAGTGATAGCATTTGGTGGAGAGGTACCTGCAAAGGCAGAACTGGGAAATTCGAAACAATTATGTGATTGGAGTGGCAGAATCCATTGACAACCCAATCAGTGAAGCTGCAAAAAGAAGTAACTTGAATCCTTTTGGGAGTGCTTGAACAACAGAGTTAGTGTTGCTGGAACAGACATCCCTTAGAATGCTGCCTTTCACTGGGCTTGTCATGGGGGAGGGATGCATCAAAAAGGCATCGTGAAAATGCTATCTACTCTACCTAATATCAGGCTGAACCAACAGAGCCAGTTGAAGAGCACAGCCTGTCTGCTGTCAATTGGAAGGGTGAAACTACAATTTCCCAGTTGCTTCTGACCAAAGATTCTACAACAGACTTGAGAAACAGTGAGGGGACTCTAGCCTGGGGCAGGGCTACTAAGGCTGTCTGTATGATTCACAAGCAGAAACAGATGTAGTTTGGACAATACTGAAGAATATCTTGATAATGAAGACTGTGTTAGTCTGGGTAGACTGGAGAAACAAATTAATAGACACTCCTATGTATATAAGAAAGAGGCTTATATATAAGAACAATGAAATATTGAGAAAACATTCCAGCCCAGTCCAGATCAAGTTCATAAGACCAATATAAGCCATATGTCTAATACCATTGTGTAACGTCATCTTCAGACTCCAAATATGTGCAATGATTCCAAATGCAGGAGGATCACAGGTTAGTGGATTGTAAGTCTTGTGGATCCAGTGGTGTTGCATGCATCTCAGTGCTGGCAGGGGTCTCTACGTGGCTTCTCTGGCTCCAGAGGTCTGAGTGCATCAGGGTAGGTCCATGCAGCTTCCCCAGCTTCCAGGGCATATTGTCATATGTTTTGTCAGTAGAGTGTCTTTCAGGGAGTGAGCAGAAAGAGAGATGTGTCTCCTGCCTTCAAGGTGAAAATACAAGAATTTCCAGAATTCTCAGGAGAACGCCATGCTCACCTTGGGACCTCAATGGTTATATCTTCATTTACAAGCCAGGCCCCAACCTTTCACTCTTAATTTCTGTCACTTTTTCCATTCCAAACTCTTCATGGGAAAAGTATTGATGAAGAAGGAGGGGCCAGAACATATCGAAATGGGTTTTATTGCACTCCTTGAGCAGGACATGCACATGAGAAATTCTCACCTTTCATATGCTGATAGTGGCCAGACACTTTGCTTGATAAAGTATTTTAACATTTATTTACCAGAAGAGACAAGAAGAGATCATTTCCAATTGCCAAGTTCAAGGAATTTAAAGATTTTTAATCTTTTAAGTAATCAGCCTTTAAACGCTATCTTATTTACTCAAGGATCAGGCTATGTGACGAATTTTTCAAGGAAGTGCAAGGAAAGCTTTATGATGGTCATACATCAAAATTCTTGTAGAAAAATCATCTGTTCTTCTGAAGACACATATAGATTATAAGATACTTTTTTTTAAAAGAGAGTAACTGAATTGTCTTTGATGTTTTCTAAAGTAGAAAATAATTTCTCACCTTCCCTGAGTGCTACTTAACTGAAATTAGAAATGTTACAGCTTATGGGGTGCCAATTAGAATCCATTAAGGTCTGTCTGCCCTACTGTGACACTGAACTACTTGTCAGAACTTGACTTCTCATTCTTTCAGCCTATTTGACTTTTCCTTCCCGATTTCCTGGAATCTCCCACACTGGCTTCCATTTCTCTGGGATAAGCAGTTCCTCCCACAAGAAGTCTGATTGCGACACTGACAACAAGTGAAAACAGTGTCATTAGAAAATAGACCTCATCCTTTACACATGAAGATGGTGGAGCCCCAGGATAATCTTTTTGCATCTTGAAAATGAGAACTTTCAAGCTCTCATGCACACGTTGGCATGGAATTCTTCTTTGTAGCAAAGGACCCAAAAAGGTGACAATGCTAAAGTTCAAGTCTGACTCTTGGACAAATTAGGAAAGTAGTAGAATTTATGTTCTGAGCACCCCCATCTTTTTAAGAATCCTATATGGTCACTTAGCATATGCCCACTAGCCCTTGTTAGCTCCCAGTGTTCTAAAACACCCGCTATTCAGTGACTGAGAGCAAAGCCATAAGCAGAAAGAGCTTCAACATTCAGACACTATAGCATGAGAACAGTGTCTTCCCTCATGCCCAAGAAATGCATAATCTTTGGCAGTGCCTTCTAGTTTCCCACCTTTTAGCTGCCCATCTCCTTCCTTCTTCCTCAGTAACAGAACCTTAAAGAGTTACCCAGGCAAATGATGATGCAGGATAGTGACTCTCAACCTTACGAATCCCATGACCCTTTAATATAGCTCCTCATATTGGGGTGACCCCCCACCATAAAATGATTTTCATTGCTACTTTATAACTGCAATTGTTGCTACCGTTAGGAATCAGGTGACCCCTGTGAAAGGATTGTACAACCTCTACAGGGGTCATGACCCACAGGTTGAGAACCACTGCTCTAAGATAAAAACATTTTCCCAGCTTCCTTTCAGTCAGCTGTGAACATGTGACTAATTTCTGAAAATTAACATGCGAGTAGAAACGCTACCGAGCAGCATTTGGGAGGCATCTGTAAGCAGCTGGCATGCACTTTCAGTGTCTTTTCTGTTTGCCCCCTTTCTCTTTGAAATAAAGAAGTCTTATGTGATGAATGAGGGTTCCCTAGCCAACTTGACCAGGAATACAAAGACCCCATTTTAAGGATAGCAGACCAAAACCCAAAAGGAACTTTTGATCCTTGGAATCGTACACCCACTAAGATAGTCCTTGATTTCTTTGGATTTCTTTCCATAGGCAGAAAAATAAATAAGTAAATAAACCATTATCCTATCTAATCAATTATTTTATTGGGTTCCTCTTATGTACACCTCTAACTTTAGCTGATCCAATAATGCTGGTAACAAAACTGACATTGGCAGGTGTATTGTCTCTTATTCCAGTCATTTCAGGCAGTTCGACTCATCCACCACTGGGCTACGAATGGTGATCAGTTGTAAGACAGGTAATGACAGCATTCCTACTTGTCAGTTCTGGAGCTCAGGAGTCTTCCATAATACCTAGGGAAGCATGGCTAGATGGAACTCAAGAGCTCACACTCTCCACTTTCCAGGTTGGGCTTGTTCAACCACTGACAAGCTGGGAGTCCTGAAGCAAATTAACATCTTTGACCCTCATTCCTCATCACTGCAAGGGTGGCATGAAAAGTCAGAAGATTATTTTGCAGTTGTTGAGTCCTTAAAATGCTGCCTAGTACCAAGAATTGTGATCAAAGTCTTTTCTATCATCATGATTCTATCTCTAAGACTATTAATGATATGGACTCATTGGTAGCACTTTATCTTTCTTAAATGTTTACTTTTTGCTCTTACAATTATTTTAAATTATTGTCTTATGTATCAAAGACATAGAGCACACTAATAAAATGTTCAAATTGTCACTGAAGTGCAAATCAAAAAACCCTTTACCACACAGAAAGCCATAGCTATGGAAGGTAGAAGTTATTTTCAGGGCCTTTTCTGGGCACTGATTTTTAAGGGGAAGGACCTGTCCCACTGTGCTAACTATTTCATGTCCTCTGTATCAATGGGTGTAGCCCAGTGTCTCTCTTGGTACAATTGCTCTGCATTTTATGGATAGAATAAATGAAAGTGTAAACGAATAAATGAGACATGTCTTGGTTATCTCTAACTTCCTGGGATATCTCTAAGATTCCTTAATTGTAAAACAATTAAGAATTCTCCTTTTCAGAACAGAGGGTGTCATAGACTCCTCGGTGGGAGGAGAAGCAAGTAATCTCTGGCCAATTTTAAAGGTCATACAGTGTACACAAAGCAGGTTATCTCAGCTGCAAACTGTGCCAATCTGGACAGGTGTCTGGCCTTCAGAGAAATCCTGGGTTCAAAGTCCAGCTCTCTCTCTCCTTTCAAGTTGCATCACCCCCTCCTTGTGAGTCAGTGATTTCATCTGAAGAAAGGAGGATAACTACAATTCCTACCTCACCTGCAAACAGCCGTGTGGTCCCCCACTTGCCCAAAGGCCGGTAGTTCAAATCCATCCCAAAGTGCTCGGGAAATCAGGCATGCCAATCTGCTTCCAAAAGGTCACAGCCATGTGAAACCCCACAGTACAGTTCTGCTCTTCACACACTGGGTGGCCGCGAGCTGAAACCAGCTCAACAGAAACAGTTATAAGAACAGGACAGCTGCAAGTTAATACATTCAGAACAGTGCCTCGAACAAAATAGGTACTTCTACCTAAATAACAGTTACTGCTATTTTAAGAAAGTGTAAGTCCAGTGTCGTGAAATAGTCTGATGTGTGTGGAAGTGGGCATCTAGATTTTAGGTAAAATTGAACAATTTTAAAACATATGCCAACCAAGCAAGGAATATCCAAGGCTCAGGCACTTGGTACATAGAAAAGTTGAATCACTTTATTAAGAACTTCTACAGAGTCCTGTGTGGTGGGCCATGTGTAAGACACCAACAAGCTACATACCAAATTCTCCACCCTTCCTCAAGACCAGACATGGCTCACCTCACTTGTCGTAAGTAAGGACAGCCCCTTAGTCTGTGGTAGTCTCACAGTAATTGAAAACCTTGATTTTCATTCACTCTTAGAAATATCTGAACATCTGAAACTAGGACACTTGGCAAAAGCAACAAATTCTGTTTCAGAGTAAAGGGGCACATTTGTAAATCCAGCTCTAAGAATGCACTGTGCTATCCTACAGCTTTCTAAGCCAGGTAAGCCATGTGACCTTGAACAGTGACCTTGGGTTGCACAATACTAGCTAATCAACAGGCCATTCCTTGAGTTTTTCCAGCCCAGCTGCCCAGGTCCTCCTCTATAGCACCACTGGGTCTGCCCCAGTCCACACGCAACAAATCTTTCAGGTTTCAACTCAACCATCACATCTTTGATCCCCTCTTTCCTTCTGATGCTCAACTCCCACATTTCCTGGGCATGTCAGTCTTATTCATTTCTTATAAAATCCATTTATCCTCTTTCTTTGTGAACAGAAGCTAAGCCCTATGATATTTTTAAGCCCAGAAGTGTCTAGCATAAGTTGTTGGCAGGTAGCCAATGACTGTTTCTTAAATTATTGGAATTTTTACCTACCACAGAGGCCCCAAATAAGCAAGATAATTGAATCAGATTTAAAAGTTGATAGCTTCCTATATTTGCATAATTTCCCTTTCTCAACAATATTCTAAATCTATGCTATTGACTAAATTAATAATACTAACAAGAGTATTACCACATGCAGCAGAGTGGTGCCTTATAATGCTCCCTATCATAAAATGATAATGATATCTCTATAGCAGTAGTTCTTAACCTGTGGGTGGTGACCTGTTTGGGAAATCGAATGACACTTTCACAGGGTTGCCTCATTCATAACAGTAGCAAAACTATAGTTATGAAGTACTAACAAAAATAATTTTACGGTTGGGGGGTGGTCAACACAACATGAGAAATGGTATTAAAGGATAGCAGCATTAGGAAGGAAGAGGACCACTGCCCTATAGTGAACTGGAAACACATATAAATCATAGAGATGTGAAACTATTTGGGCCTCACACATAATTCTAGCCCCATTCTAAGAACAATCAATTCTTATGACTTGGTCCTACTAGAAACTCATCCTCAAAAAGACATCACTGAAGATAGAAGTGAGGTAGCAAAATGTGGTGAAGAAACCCAATGATACCTAGCCAGAAAAAATAGTATCTGGGGTCTAAAAGCTTGACCTAAAATAAGCACCCTTTTAATGGAGTCATCAACTAAACCTATACAGAAGAAGCAAACAAGCCTGTGTGACCCAGGGGGTATAAATAATAGAATCCAAATCTGAAGGAGGGTATGCTATCAGAGCTTAAACTCTTGAATGCCCACTTTGCAGAAGAATATGGATACGAAGGAGCCCAAAATCCATTTACGGTGTTACCACATGGATAAAGCCTCTAGTGTAGAGGTCTGCAGCAGAGTAGATCAGGAACGTACAGTCTCACTGTCAGACAGAAAACATTGTAAAGTCAATTATAGCAGATACAGTTAAAATGGAATATCACAGCATTACCCCTTTGATCAATTTTAAAGTTCTTTCAGCTTTTATTTGTTTCTGCTTTCTTTTCAGTTGATGGCTTTTTCCTGTTTCGCCTCATTGTTGCTGTTTTTTTTTTTAATTGTGGCTTCATGTTTGTGTTTTGTAGGATTGTCCGCATGCTCAAGCCAGAAGGGGTAAAACTGTAGAGACAGCCATGGTAGCAATAATGACCTAGGGACATGGCAGGGGAAGTTGAGGGAAATGAGGCGCTAACAACAATGAATATGAGAAGAAAACATTCTAATGATGGTGGTTGCACAGCTCTTAATATCAATGAATGAGTAAATTGTATGATATGCGACGTGTATGCCAATGAAACTATTAACTATTATAGTTACTCTCTCTGTTATTGTAACAAAGTTAATAATATATTGTCTTCATTTTGATAGTCTTGGTATTTGTAAACAGCAATGGTTCTCACATCTGCAACTGAAGAAAGAGCATTTGAGTCTAGACTAGAAAATCTGAGTGATCAGAAAAGTGGTAAAAGCGGGCAACTTTGGTAAGCATTGTATCCTCACTCAGTAAACACCTGACCACCGAATTCCCTTGACGCTGTGTTAGAATTGGAACCTGTGGCTTTGGTTACATAACTTAACACTCCCCTTGAGTGGCTGATGGATGACAAAGGTTAGACTCTCGCTCACAACCAGATCAGCTCGCTTCCAAAACTCTAGCCCTGGTCATGGGTGAACTCTGTTGTGACTAAAGCTAATTTCTGCAGCATGAGGGCCCTAACAACACAGGGATAATATAGGACTGGGCAATGTTTCATTCGCTTGTGCATTAGGTTGCTAAGAATTGGAACTGAAAAACAACACCTAATTACACCAACAATCATAAAGGAGCAAAGTTCAGGCACTTGTTCAGGAATATTCCCCTCTGGGTTTGCTGTATTTACAGAAGACACAGGGAAAAGAGATTGCTAAAACCTCTCTAGAATCAACTGACTTGATCTTCCAACTTTTAGAGAATTTTGGAGAGTGTGTGGTTGCTTTTGTTTTGTTTCATTTTGCTTTCATTAGCAGTCTTGGGAAGGTCTTGTACCCTACAGTGGGAAGTTTGAAAGGAGGTGGAAAATTACTATATTCTTGCTGTTTCCTTCATTTTTCTAATAACCTGATATAAAAATCAGCTAGCCTGGTAATAGTGGAAAACAAAAGGTCTACCATCTAATTTGTACTCAGAGTTTGAGTGCTGGGTTCAGACAAAAGAGCACATGCAGAAGCAAGAAGATGGTCAGCTGTGACTTGTCAACAAGCCCTTCCCCATCACATCAATTGTGTGAGTAGGTGTACCTCTTGATTCTGTCATAACATTGAGCTTGGACTAGTCTTGAGAATAGATTCATTATATGCCAACTCTCAGGAGATTGTTGCTTAAAACCAGATTTATAGTTCAATTGTTTACTTGGGGAGGGTCTATTTTTTAGTTTGCTTGTTTTTCCTCTTTTATTGTTTGCTTTTTTAAGATTTTATTTAGTCATGGGGTCCTGTTAGACACACTTGTTTCATTATATAAAAATGTGTGTCTTTGTATCTTGGAAAATTGGAAGCTCTCTCCCCAATGTTTCCCTATATGGCAGCAATGTGTGTAACAGAGCAGAGTAAGGCTGTCTCTTTACGCGGCCTGCGCTAGACATTTATATTTTCTGCACCACTTTTGATATCGCCCCGTACTACAGTCATCATATTATGGGTTATTTGGCTTGTCATTTTCAACTTTTTTCTTTTAATACAGAACTGTCATTGCTATTGTTCAATGTGTTGTCTGTTTTGACTCACAGTGGCTTTTGTACAACAGGATAGAACATAGGTGGGTTTTGTACCATCTCAAATGTCTACAAAAATTTGGAGAACTGAATAGAAAGCTAGAGGGCCCAACAGTTCACAAAACTGAAAGATACCGTACTTCCTTTTGGAAATGAAGAACTGGTCAGAAGTAGACAAGCATACAAGATATAAAAACAGATACAGTTGTCATCCTCTGATAGCAATCACAATGACTCAAGCTTTGAAATAATCTCAAATACCACATTATAATGGCGTTTCCACCACAGAATTTAAATCCATTCCAAGAAAATCCTACTTGGAAAAGTAAAATACAACATATATGTCAAACATAGGGTCATCTAAACACATAAGGCAAATACTAACAGAATTGAAAGGAGAAGTAGATATCAATAAAAAAAATGTTTGAGACTTCAACACACCATTTTCAATACTGGACAGCACATCTAGAAAGAAGATCAGGAAAGAAACAGAGGATCCAAGTAACATTATAAACTAAGCTGAATAAAAATCTATCCCAAAATCCACCCCTAAACAGCAAAATATCACACACACACACACACACACACACACACCCCTCTAATGCACATGGATTACTCTACATTTTAGATCAGAAAGCAAGTCTTGATACATTTTAAATGACTAAAGGCATTTTCTATGATCATTACAGAGTGACACTAGACAGCATAAAACCCAGATCAGATAGAACTCAAACAACTCGTGGGTCAAGGTTAAAATACCAAGGAGTCAAAGAAGAAATCACTAATTTCTCAAAATCAAGTGAAAACTAAATCAGAGCATATTAACATTTATGGGATGCATAAAAAGGCAGTTATCCATATAACAATGAGAACCTATATGCAAAAAGAACCTATATTCAAAATCTTGAATGACTAGCAATAAAAGAATAAAGTCAGCCTAAATCTATCGAAATAAAGAAAATAGTAAAGATCAGGGCATAAATAAACAAAAGTAGAGAAACAAGAGAATCAATAAAACCAACAGAGTTTTTTAAAAGATCAACGAAATTGGCAAACCTTTAACTACACTGAAAAAGATACAACTAACTAAAATAAGAAAGGAACTGGTAGAAAAAATAATTATGACTACTATGAATAATTGTATGGAAACAACTGTATAGTCTAGATGAAATTGGCAGATTCGTAGAAGCATCCAATCTCTTCAAACTGATTCCAGAAGAAATAGACAGTCTCAAGAGGCCCATAATAAATAAAGAGATCAAATCAGTGATCAAAACATTTAGAGCTTAAATGTCATCATCACTGTTTAAAATCTTCCACAACATACAGATGGAAGAAATAACCCTAATTGATTCTATGAGGAGAAATAAGCCTGATATATAACCAGAACTAGACATCACAAGAAAATTAAACTACCAGCTAATATCTCTTATGAATATAGATGAAAGAAATCTCCAACAAAAGACTAGAGAGCATAATTCAACAGCACATTAAAGGACTCCTACATCATGACCAACTGGGATTTAGTCCATCAGTGCAGGGATGACTTAAAAGTTAAACATGTAATAAATACACCACATCAATAGAACAAAGGAAAAGAACTACATGATCCTCTCTATCAATCTGAAAAAATGCATCTAACAAAATCCAACACTTTTCCTTCATGGAAATCCTAATGAATGGAATAGTAGAAAAGTCCTTCATATGATACAGGATGTATATGAAAATCCAATAGACAACATGCTACTTAATGGAAAAAGACTGAAACATGGCCCCCTTGCCATCAGGACCAAGACAAGGACTCCTACCCCCACTACTTTTAGATAATATTTTATTAACACCACCAGAATAAAAAAGGAGAAAAAATAGGAAGTATCCAAGAGATAGATTTATCTCTATTTACAAACAATATAATACCAAAGAGTCCACAGAAAACAACTTCCAGAATTAATAGAGAAATTTAGCTAAGTTGCAGTATGGAGGTCAGAAAACTGAATCACTTGACTATACAGCAGCGGTCACAAATCTGAAAGGGAAACTAGGAAAACAATCCCATTTATGATGGAATCTAAGATAATAAAATGCCTAGGGATAAATCTGAACAGGAATGTGAAGGACTTATAAAATGGACATTGCTCAAAGAAATGAAGGAAAACTTGAATAACTAGAACATCATAAAAATTAGAAACTTTTGCTCAACAAAAGCTTTACCAAAAAAATAGAAAGCCAACCTATCAACTGAGAGGGAAAACATTGGGAAACTATACACTCAACAAGAATCTAATAACTAAAACATATATAACTCTTTGACAACTTAGCAAAAGGACAAGCAACACAATCATAAAGTGGGCTTGAATAGATAGCTAACCAAAGAGGACATTCAAATGACTACCAAATATATGAAAAGATGTTTGGTATCATAAGGCTGGAAATCAACAGAAGGACGATGAAGAAAGCAAAGGCAAACAATTGGAAGATGATAACTCTCTACTACAAAAAGAGTGGGTATTGACACAGATTGGAGATTAAATCAGGAAATTTCTAGAAACCAATGAGAATGAAAATATGGCATACCAAAACACAGCAAAGGCATTTATCAGAGGAAGGCTGAGAGCAATAAGTGCACACATCAAAAAAAAAGAAGAGAGACTTAAGAATGATATGCTGGCACAAAACTTACACCAACTAGAGCAGAGTCAACAGAACAATCCTACTAATAACAAAAGGCTAGAAATAATTAAAAATCATAGCTGAGATACAGGAGAAGGAAAATAAGAAAATTATGTAAAAATTAATGCAGCTAAAAGTTGGTTCTTTGAAAGGATTAACAGAATTGATAGATCTCTGGCAAACCTCACCAAAGAAAGGAAGGGGCAAATGTCAATTGCAAGGATGAGAGATGAAACAGGGGACATTAAAACGGACACTAAGGAAATCAAAAGGATAATTACACAGAACTATGAAGGTCTGTACTCTAATGAATTCAACATCTCGGAAGATATGGACAAGTATTTGGAAACACAATCACTCCCTAGACTATCCCAAATGGATTTCAAGAATCTCAAAAGACTCATAGCTATAGAAGATATAGACTAGGCTATTAAGAGATTACCATCCAAAAGTCCCTAGAGCCAGATGGCTTCACAGGAGAATTCTACCAAGCATTCAGGGAAGAACTGACACCGATTCAACACAGACTCTTTCAGAACATAGAAAAAAATGGAAAACTTCCAAACTCTTTCTATGAATTCAGTAAACACTGATACCTAAAGCAGGCAAGGATCCCACAACAATTGAGAACTACAGACCAATATACCTAATGAACATTGATGCAAAAATCCTTTACAAAATACTGGCCAATATAATACAAAAGCACATTAAAAAATAATTCACCATAACCAAGTGGGATTCATATCAGGGATGCAGGGCTGGTTCAACATATGAAACACCATTAGTACTATTTGCCACATTGACAGGGAAAAAAATGATAAGAACCACATGATAATATCGATAGATATGGAAAAAGCATTTAACAACATCCAACACCCATTCCTGTTTAAGACACTCAAGAAGATAGGAATAAAAGGAAAACATCTCAATATTATACAAGCTATATATGAAAAAACAACAGCCAAAGTGGTAGTCAATGGAGAAAATATGAAAACAATTCCACTGAAAAAGGGACCAGACAAGGATGCCCCTTGTCCCCACTCCTATTTAGCATCATATTGGAGGTCCTAGTTAACAACATAAATCAAAGAAAAGACATCTAAGGTATCTACCTGGGGAAGGAAGAAGTGAAGTTATCATCATTTGCAAACAATATGATTCTATAAGTTGAAAAACTCCCAAATTTCATTAGTGGAGTCTTGGGAGCAATAGAGGAATATGGTAGAGTGGCAGAATGTAAGATCAACATATAGGAAGAAGTCTATTGATCTGCTATACACATCAGACAAGAAGATAGATAATGTAATTAAGGTATTGCAAAGGTAGTACCCTTTACAATAGCCAAGCACAAAGTGAAATACCTAGGGATATAGCTGACTAATAAAACAAAAGATTTGTATGAAGAAAATTATAGAACACTATTATAAGAAATCAAGAGAGATGTCAATAAATGGAAGAATATACCATGCTCGTGGATTGAAAGACTCAATACAGTAAAGATGTCAGTTCTCTCCAAAGCACTATATAAATTCAGTGCTATGCCAATATAAATACCACCATCCTTCTTCAAAGAATTGCAAAAAACTGATTACAATCTTCATGTGGAGAGGGACCAGGCCCAGAATTAGCAGAGAACTCCTCCAGAAAAATGACAAAGTAGAAGGGCTTGCACTACCTGACTTTAGCATGTATTATTCACAGTTATCAAAAGAGTATGGAACTGGTATAACAACAGATATTCAGACCAATGAAAACGAGATGAAGACTCAGAAATAAAAAACATCAGCATACAGGAACTGATTTTTATAAGGGCTCCCCAAAAGTCAAATGGGAAGGGTATGCCCTCTTCAATAAATGGTGCTGGAAACAATTGATATCTATCTGCAGAAAACGAAGCAACTTACCTCACTCCATGCACAAGAATAAATTCAAGGTGGATCACAAACCTTGAGGTAAAACCCAAAACAGTTAGGGCCACTAGTGAGAGCATTAGGACAAACCTGAGAACCTCAGCACAAGGAATACACAGGCTATCAGAAATAGGGAAGGATACAATTACAGAGGAGTCACAAATTGACAGGTGGGATATGGTGAAGATATATCACCTGTGTACATCGAAAAAATTCACCAAGAGAGTAGTAAGAGAGTCCACTGACTGGGAAAACATCTTTAGCAATGATACATCAGACAAAGACCTTACTACTAAAATCTACAATACTTTGCAAGTTTACAATAAGAGAAAAACTGACTGCCCACTAAGAGGCTGACAAAAAAAACTAAACAGAAGATTCACAGGGGAAGAAATCCAAATTATATATATATATATATATATATATATATATATATATATGTGTGTGTGTGTGTGTGTGTACATATATACATACATATATATTTCCGATCATTACCTATAAAAGAAATGCAAATTGAAACAACTCTAAGACACCACTAAAACCCTCAAAGACAGACAATCCAATTCAAAAAAATCAGGAAGCAACAAGTGTGAGAGAGGTTGTGGTGAGATAGAAACTCTCAGCCACTGCTGATGGACCTGTAGGTATGTACAGCCTCTATGGAAATCGATTTAGTAATTTCTAAAACAGATGGAAATTGAGCTACCATGTGACCCAGCAATCCCCTGCTGGGTAATATACCTAGAAAGGACAAGAAAAAAACCACTACCAGACATCTGTGTTCCAGTGTTCATTGTGGCACAGTTTACAATTGCAAGAAGTTGGAAACAACCCTAGTTTCCATAAAAGATGAATGGATTAAAAAGCTGTGATACATACAAACAATGGAGTGCTACACACCACTGAAAAGCAATGATGAAGCATATTGTTGCATAGGAAGAATGGGGGGATATCATGCTAAGCTAAGTGCAAAAAGACAAGTACAACAGCAGTGTGCTAAGGTAAACTTTTCAAAATGCAAAATGGGTATAGGGAAAAGACTTCTGTATATAAAAATTAATGGGGTAAGTTCCAGGTACTATGGCAGGGGCCAGAATAAGCTCTGGGCTTCCTATGATAGCCAACTAAAAAGGAAGGGGAGGGGGCAAAGACAGCAATGTGCTGTGGGGAACAGAACACTAACCCACCCAAGGGGAGGATATTATATATATATATCTCCACAGAGAAAGAGGGACCAGGCTTAAACCCAGTATTCCAGGAGCGGGGAATCAGTGGAGGGGTCTGAGAACCTGGCCCCAATTCCAATCCTGGGGACAGCCGTCCTCCCTTCAGAAGAATTTACTTTAGAGAACAGTACTGAAGCTCAGGGGAGAGGGACATGTCTGACCAGCGGACACTTGAGCACATGAAGTGGGAGGAAGACAGAGTGGAGTGTATCCTGGACCATCCAGCCTTGAGGATGATATTCCCACTCAGAACAGCCAATGCATAGAAAGGATGGCCCCACTAGGAAACATGATGTCCCTTGCTGACCCAAGGTCTTTCAGGAACAACACTGGACCCACAACGTCGGGATTGCTTCTGATCTGACCCCACCACACTGAGGCAAAATGCTAAGGGGCGTGCAGCAGAGTAGCAGGAGGAGCAGGCATGGAGGTCCTGAAGGAGTGCCAAGGATAGAATTGGGGGCCAGGATGTGAAACCCCATCAGGCTCAATCAGAGGTCACTCCTAGAGGTCAACAAATAGACTTTGAACTAACTAGAGATTTTGCTTTTTATTATTTTATTTATTTCTCTATATTTTCTGGACATTGTTTTTTTTCTTGTTGTAGTCCTTATTCCACTTTCTTTTGTCACTCATCTTATATGTCTTTTTTTGTGCATATTATTATCTCTGCAGGTCTATCTAGATAAGATAGACTGGATGATTGGTGTGGAGGAGAAAACGACTGGACCCTTGGTTCTGGGTACATATGGGTAAAGTGACAAGATGTCCCGCTTTTTAACAATGTCCTGCAGTGTTTTAAAATTAAAATAAATATACTATAATACTATTTCTGCATTCTATGAAAATTTTTGTTGCTCCATATAGACCAAATTTTTAACCAAGAAACTCCACCCCCAACCCCCAGTCAATGGTATCCCACTTAAAATCTGGTCATATTACTTATGACAGAGGCGAAGGTGGGGGAAAGGAGGTGGTATTGACCGATCCAGGGACAAGGGAACAATAAGTGATCCAAAATCAGTGGCAAGAAGAGGCCTGGTAGAAATTGATCAAGGGTAGGGTAACTGAGAGAAATTACTGAAACCCAAATGAATGCTGAGCATGAGTGTGGGACAAGAGGGAAGTAAAAGGAAATAGGGGGGAAATAGGAGGCAAAAAGCATTTATAGAGGTGTAAATCCAATCATGTACATAGGTAAATATATTTATATATGATGATGGGGAAATAGATTTACACTCACATATTTATAGGTTCAGTAGTAAGGCAGCAGATAGACATTGGGTCTCCACTCAAGTAAGGACTTCCTCAATGCAAGAACAGTTTATTCTATTAAATTGGCATTGCATGATGTTCACCTTCCCAACACAATCGATGAAGAGACATATGTGCACATGCAAAAGTGGTGAAGAAAGCTGATGGTGCCTGGCAATCAAAAGATATAGCATCTGGGGTCTTAAAGTCTTGAACATCAACAAGAGGCCATCTAGCTGAGAAGCAACAAAGGGCACATGGAAGAAGCACACCAGCCTCTGTGAACACAAGGTGTTGAAGGTATCAGGCATCAAAGAACTAAAGATTTTATTATTGTAAATGAGGGGAGATACAGGTTTGAGACCCAAAGTCCATGTGTAGATAATGGACTTCCCTTTACAGAAGAGGCACGGGGAAGAGATGCAGCAGTCAGTGTGCAGCGTAGCAATGATGAAACATACAACTTTCCTCTAGTTCTTCAATGCTTCTTCCTCCCCACTATCATGATCCCAAGTCTACCTTACAGATCCAGCTAGATCAGAGGATGTACAGTGGTACAGATAGAAGCTGGGAACATAGGGAATCCAGGACAGATGACCCCTTCAGTACCAGTGGTGAGAGTGGCAATAGTGGGAGGGTAGTGGGAAGGTAGGGTAGAAAGAAAGAATCAATTATAAGAATCTACATAAGGACTGAGCCCCGGTGGCGTAGTGGTTGTGCACAGGGCTGCAGGCCGCTGGGATAGAGGTTCAATTCCAGCTCCACAGGGTCAAAGGCTGGGCCTCCTACTCCCAGCACCAGAGGGCAGTGATGCCCCCCAAAACAAAAAAAAACCCAAAAAACAAAAAGAATCTACATATAACCTCTTCCCTGGGGTAAGGACAACAGGGAAGTGGGTGAAAGGAGACATTGGATGGTATGAGATATGGCAAAGTAATAATAATTTATAAATTATCAAGGGTCTACGAGGGAGAGGGGAGCAAAGAGGGAGGGAGAAATGAGGAACCAATGCCAAGGGCCTAAATAGAAAGCAAATATTATGAGAATGGAGGCTGAACCCCAGTGGCGTAAGTGGTTGAGTGCGGAACTGCAGCCCGTGGGCTTGGCGGTTCAAATCCAGCAGTGGCTGGGTAGCACCCACGACCACCAGAGGCAGTGATGCCCACAAAAACAAAATTAAAAAAAATATATGAGAATGATGAAGGCAATGGATATATAAATATGCTCAACACACAATAGACTTATGTATAGATTGTGATGAGTTGTATGAGCCCCAATAAAAGGAAAAAATGGTGAATGGTTTTTTTGAAAAAACCATTTTTTAAAAGTTTTTAAAAAGGAAAATGGTGAATGGTTAAATGCTGTTATAAATACTGTTACAACAGCAAAAAAGGAAGAAGATGAAAAAAAATTTGGCATCACTAGCTATCAGAGAGATCCAAATGAAAACTACAATAAGATGCCATTTCACTTCCACTAGGAGGACATAGATATTATAATAATAATAATAATAATAATAACAACAGAGCATTGTCAATGGAGAAAGTTGAACCTTTATTTTTAAAAATAGTTTATTGATATAAAACTCACATGATACACTTCTGTAGTAAAGTCACTTTTATATGCATAATCACAATTAGTTTTTAGTGCTATCTTCCTCCTCCTGGATTAATTATTTGGTCCCCAATTCCCCTCACTCTCCCATTCCCCCATCCCTGATAAACTATTGCATTAGTTATTGTCCCTATGCATCCAGTCCCCTGCTTAAAAAACTGGGATATCTAACAGAAACAATAAAAAATTAAAGCAGAAAGAAAATTGTAACATCAATAATATAAAGATAGCAATAAAGAGTAAGAAAGAAAAGAACACCAGCATCATTAAAGATGTCAGAGAAGAAATTTTGTCATGAAATAAGCAAGAAATATTTCAGCTCAAAGAAAATTCAGGTTGGGTCAAGCAGATCAATTGACCAAGTATCATATTATATCATAGCTCCTTTTACAATAATAAAGTTTATAATAATCTCTAGCTGATAGTAAATCTGCCCACATCCCTCACCTATGGTCAGAGAGGATAAGCCCACACTTACTCTCACTAGATACTCTACATATGGATCTTGGACTCCCATTATCCTCCTTAGCCTTCTATAAATTATATGTCCACAATTTAAGTTATGATACTTATTCTTTCATCATATTTGGATTTTTATGGTCATTTTTTGATCACACAGGCTGGTGGGATTCTTCCATATGGACTTAGTTGATGCCTCATTTAGATGGCTGCTTGTTTGAATACAAGTCTTTAAGACCCCAGACACTGTTCCAATTGATTACCCATCACCGTCTGCTTTCTTCACCACATTTTTTGAGAGTACCCTTACTTTAGTAATCTCATAGTGAATGCATGTATCAGACAGAACTGTTTGGGACTGGGGCTAGAATTCAGTGGGAGCCCAGAATCCCTCCTCTTGTCCACAACTTATATATGATTCTGGTTTACTTTAGCAGTCATATTATGAAAAACAAAAACAAACAAGCAAAACATTTTCATTCATCCTTTTGGGGTATAAGGCAATAGCAATGATAACATCAATAATTTATCCAAAGACATAGAATTTAAGGTACTACTGATATGAGGAGTTAATGTGAGTACCATCCAAATACGAGCTGCCATTCACAAGTTGTCGTTTTGTGTACACTAATTTCTTAATTAATTGAGCTGCCTACATTGTGCATGGGATTGGTGCATGGAAAATGTTCCTCTAAACTTCCTTACAAGGGTAGATCCTTACCTATCAGATAAAAACCTGCCACGTTAATGAAAGGGGAGCATTGAGATACTAAATAAATGGTAGTTCTGGGTCCCTTTTCATTTGGACACTCTCTAAGCTAGGGGTCCTACCCAACATCCAACAACTCCCATTTTCAGACTTGGGTTAGACATCATTTGCTTCCTCTCCCATCACGGAATTTCAGTTGTAAGTCCAAGGATCACAGAATGTTTTTAAGAAGAGCCCAGTTCATTCAGTGAGGCTTCCATATCATGTTATATTGGTGTAGTGCTGGGAGAATGTCATGTTCCCTGTAAAGCCAATGTCTAAGGTCATCATAGTGCTTTGTCCATAGTGTGATTAACCAAGGGTTGAATAAGTGACTACATAGAACCGATTTATTCTCCCTTTAGGTCCCCTACAATTATAGCTTTGCATCCATTCTCGATATGAGCTTGCTCCCCCCATTTACTCTCCATACCCACCAATAGAAATATAAGTGCTTCACCTCTAATATAGATGCTCCCCTCCTTGGTCTTAACTTGATATTGCAACAAAGTTCTATCATTCCTGTGGAGTGTCTGCTGATTTGTCTCAGTGTTGTATGAAGGATCTGCTCCCTTTTCTTGATTCTTGAAGGAGTGATCCCAGTTACTGTAAGGTCTCCTCTTTAAAGGAGGTTCTTATGAAGTATGGATAATGATGGCGTATGTGATTTATGGCCAGTAGACAGATTTTTCTATCACTTTATTTGAGAATGGTTCTCTGAAACTTATTTAACTGGTATTTATACTTATAGTAGTGAACTAATACAATATGGGTCCTTTGAGGGTTGACTTATTTTATTCAACGTAATGGCTTCCAGATCCTTCCAGGTCATGTGGTATTTTATGCTTTTATTACTGTTTTTAGCAATGTCTAGCATTTCATTGCATGTACATACCATAATTCCTTTATCCAGTCATTCACTGTTGGACATTTGGGTTACTTCCAGTTTTTTGCTATTGTGAACTCTGCTGCTATAAACATGGGAGTGCATACATCCCCTCATGCTATGTCTCTTGTTTCCTTGGGGTGTGTGCCTGTGTTAGTTTGGATAACAACAAACAAATCCAGAAACACACAGAAAAGAGGACTCTATATCAAAGAGTAATTATATATAAAGAAAACATCCCAGTCCAGTCCAGAACAAGTCCCTAAGTTCATTATTAGCCAATATGTCTGGTACTAGCTCATTAATTATTCTTCAGACTTACACAGGAAGTTCAAAGGCCAGTGGGTGGAAAGTCTTGTGGGTCCAGTGGCAGTGGAAGTATCTCAGCACTGGCATGGGTCTCCACATGGTTCCTCCAGCTCAAGGACTCTGACTGCCATCAGCATAGCTCCATGTGGCTTGTCAACAGGAATGTGTAGCAGATAATGCATGTGGTTCTCCTCCAGGATAAAAACAGGAAGTTCCCAGAACCTTCCTAGTGGGTGTTACCTGGTGACCTGATTGACAGGCTAGACTCCATCTCTACATTCTATTTATGTAGTTGACATTAAATTATGTAACTAGCACAGTGTCTAATAGTGGTGCTACCAGGGTCATATGGGATTTCAATGCCAGGTTGCTCTAAGTATTTCTATATCATTTTCTATAGTGGTTGTGCATAGTTACAAGCCCATCAACATGACTTCCATTTTCTCCACAACCAATCCAGAATTTGTTGTTTTCTGCTTTTTGCATTGAGCTAACAGTGCGGTTATAAAATGGTATCTCATTGTCGTTTTAATCCGGATCTTCCAGAAGCCTAGTGATCATGAGCATCTTTTATGTTAGCCATTCATATTTGGTGAACTATCTGTTCATGTCTTCTTCTCATTTCTTAATTGGGTCATTTGCTATTTTCTTATTGAGCTGTTTTAGAGTTCTCTAGATTTTGGCAATTAGATCCTTGTTCAATGTGTCATTGGTTAAAAAAAAAAAACTCCAATCCGTGGGCTGTTATTTTATAATCTTGATGAAGCCTTTTGTGTGCATGAGTGATGTAATTTTAGCATGCCCCAGCCATCTATTTTATTGTCTTCTGTGTGTTTTTATTTTATTATACTTGGTAGTCTATGTATGCTGTACAAGAGGTCCTTAAGTTTTGAACTAATGAGAATGAAATGACTAGCTATTAATGAGAATGAAAAATTGTACAGATATTGTGGAAATTACTAATGAGAATGAAAAATGGTACAGCTAGTATGGAAAACAATGTGATATTTCCTCAAAAGACTAAAAATAAATCTGCCAAATCACCAAGAAATTCTACCCCTAGGTAAAAATAAAAAATTTTGGAAAGCAGAGACTCAAAAAGAAACAAGTACAGTAATGATCTTATAGAACTGCTCACAGTAGCTAACAGTGAAAACCTAAATGCTCCTTAATAGATGAATCAATAAAAAAAATATGTCATATCCCATAAATACTTGCGTATAAGCCAACCTGAATATCAGTTCAGGCAGTTAATTTTACCACAAAACCTGCACTTAAAAACGTGATGAAAAACTTGGCTTGTGCACGATTATAGGCAGTATAGACAATGGCATACTATTCAGTCAGCAGGATAAATGACATCTTGACATATGCTTCCTTATGAAGCATGAGGACATTATTCTGTGTGAAATCAATCAATCAGAAAAAGACAAATATTGTATATTCTTACATATCATTTTTTTATACAGACCTATAGGGGTTTTTTGTTGTTGCTTTTGCTTTTGCAAATCATGCAATCCCTTCCTGCTACAGCTTTCTATAAGTACCAGTGATTAAACACTTGGCTATTAAACCAAGGGTTAGTGGTTTGGTCCCACCCAGAAGCCCCATAGGAGAAAGACCTAGTGATCTACCTCCTTTAAGATTGTTGCTAGATGCCACAGAGTCCGTTCTGACTCATGTAAATTACTCTATAGAAGCTAGAGTAGAATACCATCAGTCCTGTGCCATCCTCACCATCATTTCTATGGTTGTGCCATTGTTGCAGTCATTGTGTCAAACCATCTGGTTGAACAGCTTCCTCTTTTTCACTGCCCTTCTTCTTTACTAGGCAAGATTTTCTACTCCAAGGACTGGTCTCTCCTGATGACATGTCAAAATAAGTGAGATGAAGGCTCTCTTGCTTCAAAGGAACATTCTACCTGTACTGTTTCAAGACACACTTGGAAGTTCATGGTATTTTCAATATTCTTCACCAGCCACAGAATTCAAATGCATAGGTTCCTCTTTGGTCTTAGTGGGGCTTACATAACCTACTGTCAATTTGAGGATGAAAAGTGTAGGGGTGATGTCTAGCCTGTCAATCAGGATATATTCAATGAGGTCTCTGTGTGGGTATGGCCTTCTCCTGAGGATTGTGGGAACTCCTGTTCATCTACCTAGAGGCAGAACATCATGTCTCTCGGCTCACTCCTTGTGAGACATCCCTGCACAGAAGACATATGGAAAGAGGCTGATGGAACAAGATCTCCGTAGGTGGAGAAGCCATGTGGAGACCACTGTCAGCACTGAGATGCCTACAATGCCGCTGGATCCACAAGATTTCTCACTCCCTCATTTGTGATCTTCCTGCATTGCACGTGTTTTGTGAGTCCGAAGAGGCCTTTATAGATTGGTATCAGACATAGGGGCTATTATTGGACTTTATGGACTTGATTTGGGCTGGGCTGGGATGTTTTCTCCATATTCAATTGTTCCTGTATATAAAGGTCTTTTATATGCACCTATGAGTGTCGATGAATTTGTTTCTCTAGTCAACCTGGACTAACACAGTATTCCTTATTCACTGTCCAACTTCTACATACAGCATCTTTGAAAATTTCATAGCTTGCACCACCTTAGTCCTCAAAATAACAACTTGCTTTCCAACGTTTTATAGCAGTCTTATTTAGAGTATTTGTCCAATGCAGTGCATAGCTTGATTTCTTGAATGTTTTTTCTATGAGCATCAATTGTGGATCCAAGCAAAACAAAATACTTGACAATAGCAATCTTTTGTTTATCATGATGTTACTTGATCCACTTGTGAGGATTTGGGTTTTCTTTAAATTTGAGTTGTAATCCATACTGAAGACTGTAACCCCTGATCTTAAGCAGCAAATGCTTTTAGTCTTTCTCACTTTCACCAAGTAAGACTGTATCATTTGCACATCTATAGTTTTTTAAAAACCTTCTTTCAATCCTGATACCATATTCTTATGCAGAGAATCTAGCTTCTTTGATGATCTGATCGCCATACAGATTGAATAACTATGATGAGACTGTTACATACCTTGATTTAAAACCATGCAACATTCCCTTGTGTTAGCACAACTGATCCATGTACATATTCTGCATGAGTTTATTATGGTCCACACAGTCAAATGATTTTGCATTGTTAATAAAACATAAGTAAACATCTTTATGGTGCCCTAGACTTTCAGCCCCAATCCATCTGAAATCCCATAGAAGCAGTTCTACCCTCTCTTGTAGGGTGGTTGTGAGTCAGTATCACTTCCAGAGTTGTGAGTTTGAGTCAATGGTCAGAAAGAACTCAATGGTCACTGAAAGCAAACAATGGTCTCTAATAACTAGAAGTAGTTACTACTGCCTTGAGTAGTAGGCTCTCTGAAGATCTGATTTGGTTTTCGACATTTTCTGTATTTTTGTTGTATTTATACATAATTTTTTCTCTTCTCTTTTTCCCTCCTTTTATTTTTCCAGTGTGGGATGGGGGTATGGAAGCCTGCAAGCTGGTGCCAAGCTTCTCCAAATACACATTTCTTTGCCTCCAATTCTTACATGTCCAAGGACAGGGAACCACAGACATGCCTTTGTAGGAGAATGTATACATTAGGATATATCTCAGAGGTGTTATGTCATTGGAGGTCACCCTCTTGAAGTTGTGCTATATGTTTTCATGTGTTTTGTTATATGAAATCTAATATTGTTAAATCTATAGGGACAACAAATAGAATAAGGGTTTCGGGGATTGGGTACAGGGTTTGGGGAGGGGAAATAAAGGAGGACTATGTCAAGAAGTCATCGATGAAAAAGAATGTTTAGAAACATATTGTGGTAGAAATTAAGCAATTCTGCTTGAACTATGAAATGATGTATTAGCTTCCCATTAATACACTTTTAAAAAGAAAAATCACATAAAAATTATTAATTTAAAACCAAGAATTCGGTGGTTCGAGATCCTCCCCGGACTCGCCGTCATGGCGACCTGTCTGCTGATTCCAGGAATAGCGACAACTCACATCCACAAGTTTACGAACGGGGGCAAGGAGAAGAGAGTTGCCCATTTTCAGTACCAGTGGAGCTTGATGGAAAGAGATAGACGTGTCTCTGGGGTGAATCGCTACTACGTCTCCAAGGGTTTGGAGAACATCGACTAAGGAAGCATTTTTCCAACTGGTGAACAAACAACTTGATAATGTTCACCTCCGCCAGCTACAGAAGCAGATGTAACGTATTCTGTAATATGGTTATATAACAATTAATAAATGTTAAATTGCAAAGAAAAAAAAAACAAGAATTCATGTGGACCTGTATTTGCAGAGAGAAAAAATCGCAATACATCTTTAAATGTCTAAAGCTGAACAAAAAAAACTGGTATATACCACAAAGAGTTTCATATAAGCCTCATAAATGAAAAAGAAGAAAAAATGAACTATATATAAGGGATCAAATGGAAAACAACAACTCAGAATATTACATAGAAACTTTAGGGATTCACAAGTTCATGTTAATGAGAGAAGAACAACTCAGAAAAGAAGGGTGAAATTGGATGCACAATTTACATGTCATCAGTGTGACAACATTGTCCTTAGAGAAACTGTTGAAATGGTGTCTGCTTTGCAGTGTTTTGTCTCAACAGCAGCACAATAAGTGTTAGGAAAGACAAGGAAGGAAGGAAGGAAGGAAGGAAGGAAGGAAGGAAGGAAGGGAGGGAGGGAGGAAGGGAGGAAGGGAGAAAGGAAGGAAGGAAAGGAGGAAGGAAGGAAGAAAGGAAAGGAGGAAGGAAGGAAGGAAAGGAGGAAGGAAGGAAGAAAGGAAGGAAGTCCAACTACTGCCAAACAATTTTTTCACTGACTTGACTTTCTAGAAAGAAAATAAGAGGCAGCTGAGGCGTTTGCACTCATTCTTGGCTTTTGTAGAAAAACAAGGCGGCCTTGCTCTGACTGTAATCTAAAACTGCTTTTACTTGGGGGCATTGGTCTGGATGACACTGAGAGGAACAGCACCGCGTTTTAACCTTTTGGAAAGCCTGTGGGATGGAGTTTAAAACAGAGCAATATCAGGGCTGCCAAAGACTCACTCTCTGCTAAGAAAGGTTGGTCCTCTTGGGGGCTTCCCTTTAAAAAATGATTTTAAAGGACCTCACTCAAAGGACCATGAGTCTAAGACCTGAGTTTCAATCAGATGTAAGCCAAAGAGTGGTGAGGGTGGCCCAAACGGAAGGGAAATCTGTCAAATTTCAGTCTAAATTCCAATCCTTCAACCCACAACTTGTGGGGCTGTGAGGCTGGGTTGTCTAGAGAAACAAAACCAGTGATGTGCCAATCTGTAGAAGAAACAGCTTTATACCAAGGAGTGATTTTATATCAAGAAGGCATCCCAGCTCCGTGCATCTCAAACCCGTGGGTCCCATGCTAGCTGAAACCCTCCGCAGATTCACAGAGCTACAGGGAAATGATGCATAAAGGTAACATGGGAAGCAGGGAACTCACCAACCGGAGGGTGCAGAGTCATGTGACTCAAAGGTTCATGGGAACATGGAAGGTCGCTGACAGCTCCCAGCATGGGTCCAAGTCAGTGGCCCACATGGGCCCACCCCTAGAGACAGACACAGTCCAAAACAGCAGAAGGATGAAAGGCAAGAGAGAGGAGAATGTCTTTCTCTCTCTTAGAAAAAGGCCATAGCCCCCAAAGGGGTATCATCCAGCTGTGACCTGACTGATAGGTTGACTTCCCTACACTTTCACATGGTTCAAGTTTTCATATAATCTAACTGCCAAAATGACCTGAAATGGGTTTCTTTCTTTCTCTATGTTCCCATGGCTCATTATTTATGAAATTTGGGGTATTATCTGCTTCACGGGGCTGGTGTGAAGATTGGATGAGAAAAAAAAAACTATAAAAGAAAGTACCACTGAAGACACTTTCAGTTATTTGTTGTTTCTTTTGTGCATGCTCTGAGAAGCTTGACTCTGTGAAGGAGAATTTGGCATCAAGATTGGAGGAACGCTCATTAAGAATCTGTTCCACGTAGGAAATGTAATATTGTCAGATGAAAGTGAAGAGGGCTTGGACCATCTACTTATGAAAATCAAAGTCTATAGCCTTCAGTATTGATTACACTACAAAAATCCTCAAAATTGTACCCATGTGCAATATCCTGATAAACAAAGATACAACTTGTCCAGCATTTCATTTTCCTTGGCTCCACAATTAACTGCTTCCCAAAGAAGAAGTATGAATGTTATCTGCCATCATATCACATTGGGTAAACCTGCTGCAAAAGACCTCTTTACAATGTTACAAAGCAAAGATGTCGTTCTTAGGACTAACATGAACGCAGAGCTTTTTTCAAGCATTTCATCATATACATAGGAAACCTAGCCAAAGAGCAAGGGAGATCAAAGAAGAATTAATGTACCAAAGCACACCCCTTGCCATAGAATTGATGATACAAAAGTCACTGCCCTTGAGTCAATGCTGACTTGGAAACCCTGTGAGCTTCGCAGACTGTAAGTGTTTACAGGAGCAGAACGTCCCGTCCTTCTCACGAGAGGCTGCTGGTGGTTTGACACTGCCAAGCATGAGAATTGCAGCCCAAGGTGTAACCACTGCACTGCTAGTGT
Organism: Nesogale talazaci; assembly: GCA_004026705.1. NCBI lineage: Eukaryota > Metazoa > Chordata > Mammalia > Afrosoricida > Tenrecidae > Nesogale > Nesogale talazaci. The sequence continues at coordinate 98,723 of PVJH01002807.1, forward strand.
AACACTGCTAGAGCCATTCTCTTTGTAGGCTATGGCCCCAAACTCATTTGGCCTTTGCAGACAGAAACAAAATTACTCAGTTGCCTCTTCTCCCGTGTCCCCTTGCAATCAACAATATGTATATTATAGCAAGTAATCCAGAATAAATTCTAAGTATCTGAATTTGCAGCCCCCCACCCCCAACTAAGTAACTTTAGCACCCCCTGGGGGGTAGCAGAATTATTCACTTTGGGACACTGTTACATAAGGTTTCAGGCAGCAGAGAACCTCCTTTTCCTTCCACAGAGCGGCTGGTGGGTTTGAACCTATAGCCTGGCAGTAAACAGTCCAATGGTTGTTCAACAGCACCACCAGAGCAGTCACAGATAGACAATAGATAAATAGATAAATACGCAGGCCATTGTGCTCCAATAAAACTTGACTTACCAACTCAGGCTCGTGGGTCATAGTCTCGCCACCCCTTCAGTAAGTGATAACTCTTCAGCAACACGTGTATTAGGTAGCCAGAGTAGGGACTAAGGGGGGCTGTCTCCCCATGCCTGCACAGGGCCACAAGGAAGGGGATGGAAAGAAATCACACATCCTTTGGACACCTATGGAAAGATCCAAACTGTACATGCTCAGACACAGGCCCCCGGGGCCCAGGTGGGAGATCCACCTGGGTGCAGAGAGTAGCCCCAGCCACATGACCTCACAGACGTGGGGCTAGGCCCAGCCAATGAGGTCAGCCAGCACCTTCAACTACACCTCCCCAGCCGGAGGAATTCAAAGCAGCCATGGGCAAACCACCCTCTTTCCTTCCTCTTGGCCTCCTCTTTACGCTTCTCTTGTTCAGGTGCAATGGTTCTCAACCTTCCTCATACTACAACTCCTTCATACAGTTCTCCATGTTGCGGTGACCCTCCAACCACAAAATTATTTTGATGCAACTTCATGACTGTCATTTTGCTACTGTTATGAAGTCTGCATTCTTGCAGGTTGACGATGGCAGTACTGGAGTCACCCAGTACTGGGTACCAAGTTCCTTCTCAGCGCTCTCTCTCTATATCGCTATATCTCTCTCGGTGCTTTTGGGACTTTGGGACTTTGTGCTCTTGGTTCCCGGGATTCCCTGTGAATATCTGAAACCTCCCTTTTTCTCATTAAAAGCCACTTGGATTTACAAAAGCTGCTTCTACAGCATGAATTCTTTCACAGTTTCAAAGTAAGAACCAAGTTATAAACCCACATCAGAAACCTAACACATGCACAGTTCTTGCTAATTCCAGGGATCGTTAACATTTCAGTTTGTTACAGGAAAGAGGAAGGGGAAAAGGAAGGTAGGAAAGAAACACCTCGAGACCTGGAGGGGAGATTAGATGTCGTCATTGGGTGACTGTGCACCATCGATTTGATTCTGCTATACAAACCCTACAGAACAGAGGAGACCTGCCTCCTGAGTTTCCTGAGTGAGAATCCATTTGGAAAAGCCTACCGGGCTTTTTCTTCCATGGGGCTTCTGGTGCTGACTTTTGCTCCCTCTTAACCATTGCCCCAGCATGGTTCCTTGAAGCTATGCAAAGCATTCTATGATATTTACCTACATGTTGAGAAGAATCTCTACACACGTGTCTTCCACTCTCCCCCTTCTCTGGGATGTTTGCCACATCTAAGCTTTATGACCTCAAACGCAGTAAGCCTCACTGATAACTTTTGATCATTTACTCTGTGCAGGTTTTGTGTTAAGTGCCTTGCCTTTACTGTTTTATGTAATCCTTAAAACAGTTCTGAGAGAGGAAAATAATTTGTGAACCTATATTTTGCATTGGTGAGTGAATCAACACTTATACAGTCCTGTTCTTTCCCCAGCAGCTTACAGCCGGTAAGCTGGAGAGCAGAACTTAATCTTTCTCAACTTAGCTTCCTTGTATATAAAAATGGTTTCTTGATCTATACCTGGCTAATTTCTTAGAAATATTAAAACAGTGTCTGAAAGTACCTGGGTCTGATTCAGAGGACAGTGAGATCTTTTTCTTTCTTTGCCATATGGAAGGTTTGCAATTATCTAGCAAGTATCAAGCATGTATTGGGCACTTCACATTTTCTGGGGTGTGACTGATCTAGAACCATTGGTTGCTATAAGGAAACGTGATAGGCCTGATGAGACTTTGTATTCCTGTAAGAAGGTATAGTCTCAGAAACCCACAGGAACAGTTTTATCTTGTCTTTAGGACTGTTAAAACTTGGAATTGATTTAAAGGTGATGCATGAATAAGATTCATCTGCTGGTAATTTCGCCACATTTGTGGCATTGATCTCTTTTCCTTTGTCTTGTCCTTTTCCTGTTAAGTAGCTAGAGACAGAAACCAGGGGCTTTCATGATACATGCCAAGGCCTCCCCAACCCCCTCCTGCCCCCTTACAGGTAGCTGGAAGCTGCTCAAGGCTAGAGGGCATGCTCACATTCAGGTCTTTGAGACAAAAGCCAGTACACTTGGGAGGACCGCAACCTAGGCCACAGGTGAGCTTCATTCAGCCAATGGCATCAACCAGCATCGTCAAACACACCTCCCAGCGCAGAGCCCTAAAAAGGCAGAACTGTTGAGACCACCGCCCTCTTTTCCAGCTGCTCCTCCACCATGCTGGGGACTCAGGTCACCACGAGTGGGTGTGAAATACCCTGAAGTTGCCTGTGTAAAACCTGAAAATCCTTCAAGCCTTTATAAAAACCCACTTGGATCACAAACCAGGCTTCTGTGTGAATTCTTTCTCCTGCAAAGCCAAGGAATGGAGTGTTTCTAACCTGAGAAACCTAATCTTTCTGTCTCTGTATTTTAGAGTCAGTGTAGAGCATACCATGCTGCTAGTTCTTTCTTCTTGGGAAAGTTATTCACAGGCATCAATTTACCCTTTAAAACAGTAGTCTTCATTTGTACCAAGAAAACAAGAAAACATTTCTATAAGTATATTAGAGCTTAAATTCTGAGCACCCTGTTTGTAGAAGGCTAAGAATAACTGCAGGGTGATAGCCTAAAATCCATTTTCAGAGTCCATTTTCACGTAAATTAATCCTTTGATGAATCCCTTCTGACTCTTAAGGATAGAGATAACCTTTCCCACAGCCATTGTGCCTTAGAAAGTTGTATTACCTCCACCCCACTCTAGAAAACCCAGGGAGTCATAATCTCTCTGAGAGACTTGCCTGGGTGTGTCCTTGATGGCAGCCACTCTCTCGGGGACACTACTAGGTAGGACTCACATACTCATTACTCATGTCCTGTCAGTCATGCCCTGACTGTCTAAATCCGAAGATCCTGGATTAAGCTTAGAAACTCTTCTAGCTAACAATATACACAACTCAATTGTGGTCCTGTTTCCACTTTTGTAGTCCCACACAGAACTGTGATGTTTTGTTCCGTTACCAGTTTTGTTCCGAAACCAATTTATGATTGTTTCCTTTGTTTCATGCCTTATTTAACTAGGTCCCTGACTGTGAATCCTCTTATGCCATTTTGACCTTTTGTGAATGCCCTCTCATCCAAAGGATGGGGCTGTACCCTTTGTTGTTTTTCATCACTTTTAAGCCTTAATAAGTGTTCTCTTATTATGTGAGATTTGAGTCTCTTTTGTATCCTGAAACACAATGAACTAAGAGAGGCCTGTGAAAATTGAAGAACATTCTACCTTCATGGATAGGAAAACTTAATAGGGTGAAGATGTCCATTTTACCGAAAGCAATCTATAAATGCAAATCCGGTTCAGACCCCAGCATTGTGCTTCAAAGAAATGTAAAAATGAATCACCAACTTTATTTGGAAAGGAAAGAAATCCAGGATAAGCAAAACCAAACCAAACAAACCAAAATATCCACTGCCATCCCGTCAGGGCTGATTCACACTAGGCCCCTTCACTCCACTCGACCACCACCCCGCCATGAGTTGCCAAGATAGTAAACAACTGCTGGTGGTTTCAAACTGTGGACCATGCAGATGGCAGCCCAAAGCATAAGCACCAGAGCTCCTACTCATCACACACATACAAAGGAAGAGCAACAATAACAATAAAGTAGGAGGTCTCTAACTCCAGAATTTCAAAACCTGCTACATAGCCACGGTGGTCAATGCAGATTGTTATTATACAAAGACAGATGTTTAGACCAATAGAACCCAGCAGAGACCCCAGAGAAAAATCCACACACCCACAGAAAACTGATTTTTGATAAAGGATCAAAACACATTAAATGGGGAAGAGATAGTCTCTTTTTCAAATAGCACTGACAAGATTGGATTCCTGCCTACAAAATAATAAACACAAATGTGAGGTTTATGGGATGGTTTACCTTAATTCTTGCTTCTCAGTGCTGAAAGAATCCACGTGGCAGAAGCACTATTGTAAATCTAAGTCATTTTTATGAGGGAAAAGGAAGTGTCAGGTATGAAAGTCTTAGAAAGTACACACTCTCCCTTGAAAGTGTGCAAGGCCAAATGGCAGAGGGTTGGGGGGAGGGGGCTGTGGGAAAGTTCATGACTGAAAATGACCACTCCAGCCATGTCAGGGGGCATGGCAAAACATGGGAAAGGAGTACTGGAACGGACCGCGAACGCAGAGTGTGGAGGCAAGAGAGGGAGACTTGAGAGGCAGCAGCAGCCTGAGGATGCGTGAGAGTTCAACATGGAGGCAACAGGCACCCGGCCCTCCGACCTGCAAGAAAGCACCCAAACAGCAAGGTGTCCTACCCTCAACCTGTGTTATTTATCCCCTCCAATCCCCACTTGAGGAGGAGCGGTTGAGGGTATGGGCCAGTCTTTTTGACTGGGTTTAAGTGCACCTGTGTGATGTCGTGTACCTAGGTTTAGCTTCACCTGTACCCAGATGGCCTTAGTCTGCGCATGTTCTGTTCTGAGTTTTCTCAAAGGTGTCTCATTAGTGTGCCCAACCCCTTTCCACGCCTTTGATTGTGGCAGTGCCAGCTGATTTTCCTTTGGGTATCTATTTGGTGAAGACAACCCCCCTTTGTTCCTAATCTAGCGACCTGTCACAAATATGAACTCAAAATGGATTAAGGACTTACAAACAAACCCTGTGACTATAAAGATTACCAATGAGAAAAATAGAGACAAATGTAAAGGCCTTAATATGAGTCATGAACACACTATCAAGCATAATGATAAATAACCCACAAAACAGAAAACAAGATGGAGAATTGGGATTGCCTAAAAAGACAGTGATGTGCATCAGAAAACTTCATTAAAAGGTGAAAAAGAGGTCTGTGATTTCCTTTCCTTAAAATTGCTTCCTTGCAGTTATTGTCATAGAGGCACCCTGTGTAAGGACTTCAATTCGATCAACATAAACCAAATCTTCTTGGAAAGAATAGAAGAGGCTTTGTGTTGACATATAGTAAGGAAATAGAAAGAAATAGGCTACAGTCCACAATATCGGTAGTCATGTCTAGAATGTGATCAGGCATATTGCTCTGGGCTTTCCATACAAGAGGAGGCCTGTGTATGCCCACTCTCCCCACTCCCATCAACATGGTTATTCAGGAGAATGGACCTCTTGTTAAAATGCAAAGTTTCTTGCGGGAAAATTACATGCAGAGGGTCTCCACGAGGGCAGGTGTTGTTTGTTCTGTTTCTCAAGCCCAGAAAGGTGAGTTAATTCCCGAAGGGAATGCCATTGAGCTTATATCAAATTCAGTTGTGCTAGTTCAGTTGGCCAGGAGAGTGAAAAATGAGGATATCTGAAGAATTTTGTATGGTATCTCTTTCTAAAAAAGAAACAGTTCATCAGGCTGATAAGGAAGATCTAAGAGGTGTCCAGCTACAGTGTAGATCAGCAGTTCTCAGCTGGTGGGTCTCAACCTCTTTGGGGGACAAATGACCCTTTCACAGGGGTTGCTGACTCTTAATAGTAGCAAAATTATAGTTAGGAAATAGCCATGGAAAAAATTTTATGGTTGGGGGTGAGTGTCACCACAACATGAGGAACATATGAAAGGGCCACAGCATTAGAAAGGTTGAAAACTCCTGGTTTAAATGATTCCTTTAGACTTGTCTGGGATGCTTTGATGCAATAAAGTTTATCCAATTGAGTGGGAAGGGTGTGTAAAAAAGACGACTCGCAGACAGTAAAACTATTTTCAGCCTTGGTACATTGGATAAAGGGCTGACATCCCAAATCTGGAGAAAACAACACGTCAGTAAGAAAAAGACAAATCATCCTGCTAAACACGGGCAGAAAACATGAATTGACAATTCACCAAAGATGGTTTCCTGGTGGCAAACAAGCATATAAAGAAGTGTTTGCGTTCACTAATCATATGAGAAATGCATATGAAGAAAACAACAGGAAGCAACAGTCTCATGCAAACCCTGATAGTAGAGGTATATAAAGTGGGAAACAACCCATGCGGAAGAGGAAGTGTGGAGAATGGAAGCCTCAGACCCGGCTGGTGGGATTGCAAAGCGGTGTGAATCGGAATAGTGCTTCCTCAACCAAACAAGAAGAGAAATACTGTGGGAATGATCAACCTCTCTACTTGGCACCCTAAAGAAATAGGGAACAAAACATGAACAGATGCATGCACACCCATGCTTTTCACAGCACTGTTCATTAAAGAAAAAAGATGGAAACACAAACATCCTTTGGTGGAGGAATGATGAACAAACTGTGGTACGTACATACAGTGGAGTACTATGCCTCCCTAAAAAATAATGATGAAAATATCAAACACCTCACGACATGGGTGAATCTGTAAGATATTATGCTCGGTGCAGTCATCCAATCCCATAAAAACAAACACTCTATGAGAACAGGCTTATAAAATAGGACAATCAAGGAAAAAATATGTTCACACCTAAACAAGCAGAGTATGATGGCTACAGAGAAGCTGGGATGCGGGAAGGGCAAAGGAGGGGAAGAGAGGAAAGAAAATAAATAAACAAAATGTATCATTTAAAATGATATAGAGAGCTGAGCCCCGGTGGCGTAGTGGTTGTGCGCTGGACTGCAGTAGGGCTGGGCCTCCTACTCCCACTGCCTGAGAGCAGTGATGCCCCCCCAAGAAACAAAAATAAAATAAAATGATATAGATAGTAATCCACACAGATATGTATGCATGGATAATAGCATAGATGAATACACAGGAGAAAGTTTAATTACATAGATAGAATAATAAAAATAAATAAATAAAATTTTGCTAAGTGTCAGTCTGGCCAGTCAGATTTTCAGCAACCAAAAAAGTGTCTTTGGCAAGTTACTGGCTGCAATGTTCACCCAAGTGTCTACAGAATGCATGCTTAGACCAATCTTGACAACAATGAGCTCTGATTTGGTGCCTGGTTGTTTAAACATTTATGACCCATATTTTATAATACATTCTACTACTCTTTTTTAAAATTCTGTGAGGACATTTTCCCAACCATATTATCACACACAAGAAATTTAATTGATACTAATGTGATTGTAGGATCAACAATAGGGTCAATAGTGAAAGCATTTTATTTGCTACCCAAAAAGTCCATCAATTTTGCTTTTGTCCAGGATATAAATTGCAGTTCCTCGGTAGCTCAAGCCGTTGGACCCGACTGCTGAGCTAAATGCTGCAGAGGAAAGGCCTGGAGAAGAGTGACTCATTTTTCTCCCACACAGGGCCAGAAACCCTCAGACCCAGATGGCAGGGAAGAAAACACGAGGGGCCGTTCTACTGGGTAATGTGAGATCACCAGGAGTTGAAAATGGCTTGTTAACAATGGGTCTGACTTTTTGGTTTCTGGAAATGATCTTATGCAAGAGCTTCCATTATTTATTTTTCCTAATAAATAGACAACATATAAAATGCATTTTTAGTGCCCTTTCTTCTAGGACAATTCAATTAAAAATGGGCGGAAAAAATAAATCAACAATTTACCCACAGTGACACCCAGATGGCAAACAAACATTGAAGAAATGCTTGCAATCACTAGGCATTTGAGAAAAGCAAATAAAGCTGTGAGGAGACACCACTTTGCACCAACCTGGATATCAACGCTTCAGACAATCACAAAAGCAGAGCACAGAACATGCCAGAGAGGATGTGGAGAGACTGGAACCCTCATACACTGTTTTATGTCTTCTTGATTTTGACATTCTGGAATTGCCCAGGTCACTTGCTTTGCAGAATATGGAAGAAGATGAGGAGTACCTATGGATTGTGACGTCATTCAGAAATATGAGAATGAATTCTTCCTGTGTCTCTCTCTAGCCACCTCTCTCCTCAGATACCTACCTATCTTAGCAATGAGCACTAAGTCTCCACAGAGGCTAATTTTGAACTACCACTCACCACTGAAAGAGGCAGAGGCTTCTTAAAGGAATATTTGATGCCAGAGCAGATCAAATCCAAGTAGGTCTTTAAATAGCTGTTTGTGCCCAAAACAAAACAACAACAGCAACAAAACTGTGTTCAAAACATAGGAATCTGTACCAAAAAAAAAAAAAACCAACAAAACAAAGCACAAGAGGCAATCTGAAGGAACTCATAATGGGTGAGAATTTGGATCTCTGATGGCACTGGGGCTGAGGTTTTGGCTAAGATTGACAGTTCAAGTCCACCAGCCCCCGTATGGCAGAAAAATGAGTCACTTTTCTCCCGGAAAGATATGCAGTCTGAGAAAGCTCCTATGGAGTCACTTTGTGTCTGACTCAACTCACTCAAGGTTAACAGTTCGTGGGCAAGCCTCACACAGAATACTCATGATAAGGATGATAGGACGTCAAATAAGAATCTGTAAGTCACAGTGAGATGGAAAACAACAGCTACCAAAATAACTGTTTAGGAGAGATCCGCATTTCAGAAGAATGCCTGCTAGCAAACATCGATGGAATCTTCGCATGAGAGATCTGTGCTTCAACATGCACTCCAGGTGGCTCTAATTCCCTCTAAAGTTTGGGAACCACTGCTGAATGCTACATGCACCTCCTAATTCTTTAACAGCTTTAATATGATGAGCTCAACCCTCTCATGGAGAAGCTAGTACTTAACTGACATTCATAATATATAAAAATTCTTATTAGCCTTGAGGCAATTTGTCTTCACCTTGGAAATACTTCTGAAGGTGTATTTTACTAAGGTTTTCTAAATTGTCATTCTCTCTGTGACCCCCAGAGAATCCCTTTCCCCTATTTCCAGCACAGTTCCTCTTTCCTGTAATGCTTCTAAAGGAGGAGACTGCTGCCTGGAACTATCTGCAGGTTCAGGTCTTTGCTTGTTCTCATTTTCTTTATTCATCAGGAGACCAGAGCCCTGGGGCAATCCCTTTGCCCCCTGAGAGTTTAGTTCAGTGTATATGATCTATAAATGCAGTGTTTTGTGACTTAATGGAGGACCTGGCTTTTCATTTCAGAAGTAGGACAATAGCCCTTTGCATTCAATGTGTTGTCTGCCTTGATGCCTCCAAGTGTTGTGGTTATTGATGACAATTTTTGTGGAGTTCTCCTTTATGTATGCACAGAATACATTTGAAAAATTAGCCCCCACTTAGACATTCTCCTCCCCAGGGCCTCTCATTTTCTCCGCTACCCAAACCCAATCCTGGATCCGACTCTGTCCTTTCGGCTTTTAATGTCTCCCAAACATCGTCCTTTACTGTTCGTTATCCATTCATCATAACCCAAAAGTCACTGCTGCTTTCTTCTTCAAGTTTCTCCCTTGATCTCTTCAGACTCTGTTGTTGTGGGCCTTTGAATAGATCCTGACTATAGCAACTCTATTGGCCAAAGCAGAGAGCTTCTGAGACTATAATATTTGAGGGAAGCACATCATTTGACCTTGGGGCTGCTGGAGGGTTTGAATTTCCAACTTTATAGTTAAGTCAAATACATCATATTTGTGCTAATAGGACACCTACATTAGTCTCCAGTTGATGAAAATTCCTTTAGACCTTATCTGGGTTCCCAAATGAGACACTGCTTGTTATACGTCCCACCACTGTGGTAGGCTGGGTTGACTACAGAAACAAATTCAGAGAAGCTCGTGTATGTATAGCAAAGAACTTGAGATCAAGAAGTAATTGTATGTAAGGAAAACATCCCAGCCCCATCCAACTCAAATCCAAAAGTCCTTTAGACCCAAGAATGATGCAGAATGCAGGAATATCACAGGGCGGAGGGTCCAAAGTCTCACGGATCCAATGGTGGTAGAGACATCTCCGGGGTTCTGGAAGGTTCCAATGTGGCTTGCCAGCAGCAAGGTGAAGGCTGAGAGAGGGGAATGTTTCCAGGGCCCTCCTACAAGGACCTGATTGACAGGCTGGACTTCCCCCCCCCCACACACACACACACACCCTACCTACACTTTTATATCTTCAAATTGACATGAAATTATGTACCTACCACACGCGCATTCCCTCAGCAAATCTAAAATGAATCTATGCCACCTCTTAACCTGTTGTTCAATCTTCCTGGCCACCTAAAGCCCGTGTGTACTATCAGGCATTAGGTGCTATGGCGTTGTCTCCAAGTCTTAGCAAGCACATGTTCAACAGAACAAAACACTGCTCTGCCCTGCATCATCCTCATCATTATCATCTTTGAAGCTATTGACAACCTGACTGCATCGTAGGGTCTCTCGCAATCTAGATCCCTTTATAGAGGGAGTGGGATGGTAGATTTAGATCTGACTCCTCCGCAGCAGCAATGAACTTTTAATAGAATAGATTTTAACGATGAAAGCAACTGCAAAGAAACTTTGAATGCAGCAGATTTGGTTTTCATATTTCCGTTAGCATTCTAGACTCTGTTGAAAAAGGATTAAGGATTATAAACTTAGTCCAGCGGTTCTCAACCTGTGGGTCCACAACTGCTCTGGGGTTTGAACAGCCCTTTCACAGGTGTCACCCATTCCTTTTGTATATAAACCCTTTCCTCATATCCATATGTGTGTCTGTAAATTTGTTCCTCTCCTCTACCCGGACTAACACATTATGGTAACTTAGGAGTGGGGTACTAGAGGAACAAATCATAAAGATGGAAAGCAGATGTATGTTTGACTTGTGCCTCGTGGTATTATTACTTCTTGGGCTAGCCAGAAGTCAGATATGTCCTTGCTGGAAACAATGTGGGAAGTTAAAGTTTTGATTATTCTGTTTGGATGCTGCTTTTGGTTATTCCTATATAAGATGAATACTGTTAATGTATATCTTGAGCTCAAGGGTAAAAGCCACCATTTGAATGTCTCAGAACTTAAGAAGGCCAGAATGACTGACTGAAAGCAGGGATCTGTTTTGATGCCTTCCCAGACCTAATTCCATGTTTTTGTGTAAACAGTAGTTTAGCTAAGAATATAGATAAGCTTAATAAGTATTGACCTTGACTATTTTGAGAATTAAGTTTAATTTCGGACTCTATGCTGTTTATACTGATTTCTTATGCCTATTATTATAAATATAAGGATGTATAGAAATGTTTATTGGGTCATATGAGAGAGTTTGTAAATCCAGTTAGTTCAATCCAAGCATTGACCTCTAGAGGGTTTAGGGCTTAGTGTCAAAGACGTCTCTGAAGAGATTAACCCCATCTTGTCCTTAGATAGGTTTAGGCCATACCTGGAAAGACTTCTCTGAAGAAAGAAGCCCCACCCAGTCTTTTGGAGTACTCAGGATGCTTGCACTCTTAGAGAAGGTCACGGTGACGATTGAAGAAGGAGAACCTTTTTCTTTTTGGAAACTTTGAACTGCGGTCTGTGCTAACAGTTGGAATATGAAACCATGAAGATAACTCCTCTCTGGGACTCAATGTTAAAGGAAACCTGTGACAGGCTGAAATGCTTGCTAGGTTTCCACCTGGATCTACTCTTTGAGTAGAAATAGGAGAACTGCAGCAATAAATAGGGAGGTTGAATTTGGCCACTGACACCTGTGGGACTTGGTTCACAGGAAATAGAGGAGTGAGAGTGGGTTGACTGGTCTGAAGTTCATGACCTAGCATGAGAGAGCTGGGTGTGTTGAGAATTTGTGATGAGTCCTTGGTCTAAACGGAAGGCAACCAATGGCTACCCTGGTGAGGCTTAGTGAAACAGTCCACAATGAGTTGACCAGAACCCGACCAGAAAAAGAGAAGCCATTTGAGTCTGTGAACTGGTGCTATGGCTGTTGACTTTATGGATGGCCTGTCCTGATTTGACTGTGCTAATGGATGCACACTTCAGGAGTTTCCAACTGGAATGAAGATTCTTCATGTTGGATATGATTGTTTCCTCAGAGCACTGGGTTGATGTAAGTGGGCAATATAGAAATTAGATACCCAAAATAGGAGAATGAAGGCATGATATGGTTGGCTTCCAAACTCTCATAGGTGGTGGAATACATATTCATAGGATTATAAGATCAAGGTGTATATATTATGTAACTGCAATTGTAAGGAAAAGGATATGTTTTGTTTTGTTCACTTATAGAATGTTATTTTTAAATGATGGAGACACATGTTGAATTGTATGCATTTTAGTTTTATACAGTTAGGTATAGATATGATTTTATTGTTTATTTGAAAGTTATCATGATTACAGAGTTATGTGAAAGTGTGAAATTAACAAGGGGTGGTCTGTGGCAGTCATGTGCATATGTTAATTTCATGATTGAGATGTAGGGGTGGAGTCTAGCCTTTTAATCTGGAGATAGCCATTGAGTAGCCAATGAGCTCTGTGTGGGCATGACTTTCCCCTGAGACTTCTGGGAAATCTTGTGCTATTTCCCTCATGGAGATGAGAAGCTATCTCCCTAGTTGTTGGGAGTTAGTCTCAGAGACGATGAATCACGGACAAGACAAGATGGCAGCGTTCAAGAAGCTGAAGGAGCAGCAGAAAGACCACACGACTTTGCCCTGATGAAGCCAGACCCCTGAAGTTTCTGCCACCATGGGATGCTGTTGATGGACCCTGAGCCCTGAAAGCGAGGAGCTATGTGAAGACCCCTGCCAGCGCCGGGACTCTGCACCCACTGACCTGTGACTTCATATGGAAGTCTTGTGCTTATGTTAATGTTATGATTGAAATGTAGGGGTGGAGTCTAGCCTGTTAATCTGGAGATAGCCATCGAGTAGCCAATGAGGCTTCTATGTGGGCATGGCTTTCTCCTGAGACTTCTGGGAAATCTTGTGATATTTCCCTCATGAAGATGAGAAGCTATCTTCCCCAAATGTTGGGAGTTAGTCTCAGAGATGGTTAATCATGGACAAGACAAGATGACAGCGTCTGAGGAGCTGGAGGAGCCAGCAGAGGGACCACATGGCTTTGCCCTGATGGAGCCAAACCTCTGAACCTTCTACCACCATGGGATGCTGTTAATGGATCCTGAGCCCTGAAAGCAAGGAGCCATGTGGAGACCCCTGCCAGGGCCGGGATTCTGCACCCACTGACCTGTGACTTCGTAAATCAGAAGGAGACATTATAGACTGGTATCGGGCATATTGGCTAATATTGGACTTATTACTTTGAACTGGACTGGGTTGGCATGCTTTCTCAGTGTTCCATTCTTTTTGAATATAAACCCTTTCCTTATATCCATATACATATCTATGTGTTTGTTTCTCTAGCTTACCCAGATTAACACACGGTTAGTCCAATTGTGTGGGTTTGTTCTGTTATGGTACAAGCCATACTGAAAGCTGTAATCTTTAATCTTTATAAATGTCCATTCAGCTAGCAGGATTGTGTCTTGAAAACAAAATATACTCACTGCCATCCAGTCAATTCCTACTCATAGTGACTCGGTAGGACAGAGCAGAATTGGCCCTTTGGTTTACAAAGCCACGTTTTTCTCTTGAGGAAGAGCTTGTGGATTCAAAGTGCTGACCTTGCGGTGAGCAGCCAGACATGTAATGTACTACACCCCATGAGCATAGTGATACAGACCTAAGTTAGAACTAGGTTTGAATTTCAACACAAGCATTCATAAGAAGTGTGACCTATTTGAGCTGCAGACTCTCATTCACTTAAAGTAGGCAGGTCAGCTCTGAGTCCTGGCAAACTCATGAGAGTCACTGTTTGGAATCAAGATCTAGCATTATGTACAACTTTCATAAAGACAAATTATTATTTCATCAACATTTCCTCTTCTTCTTTGATCTCTATCTGGATAAATTACTATAACCTGTTCAATATTTATTGCTATCATTTCTCTTATTTTCACACAGAACCAAATTCTTATCTATCCTCTCCTGAGTTATTAGACAACCTTCCTGTAATTTTTTTTTTTTGCTTTCCAATCTCCAAAATTTTATTTGTATCATGTGCAAGGGATCATGCTCCCAAACTCAGTCTTTCCTACTTAATTTATTACCCATTCTAAGACTAAATTAATTTTCCCAGTGTTTATTCTCATTTCTTCTCTGTCTTAACCCTATAAAGTCAGAATTTTACATTTTTTGTTGTTATTCTCTATTTTCATAGTTGTCAATATAACAACTAAAATATTTTTAAAATATAATTTTGGTACCAGATACATTTTATTTAAATGGATTTAATTTTTAAATGTTATTTAATTAAATGTATTTAATTAAATGTTGCAAAAGCATCACATTCACCATTCTAGAGTTAATTCACAGAAATCAAAGGCTTCCCAGTTACTTTTCAATGAATTCTACAGTTAGATCCCAATCAATCTGTAGTGAACAGTAGCCATTTGGTCCAATCCAGCCCCGTTATTTTCCATTTCCTGGTGAACTGCTCTTTGTCCTCACTCCAGCCATTGCCCTCTAGGGAGGGCTGTCCATTTTGGTATCTCTCTGTGGCCACCAGTGTGGACTTGTGACCCAAGTTGAGCTCTCTTATTTTTCTGAGTTTTGTTGTTGTTGTTTTGTTTTTCTAAGGGAAATGCAATGGAAAGCATCCTTTCCTTTCTAGAATCCAAGGTGGGCACCAGGGTTAGCCTTGTATAGTCTGAAAGAATGAGGTGTATCTGTGGCAAGTTCCAGGTGTGTTTGAAGGTAGCTATCCCCTTGCCCTTTATTGTATTGACTATATGAACTCATTCATTTCCCCACATTATCTGGTGGCAGCAGGGTCTCTCCAATTTGGTTGTGTGGCTAAGCATCCGGTCACAGTCTGTGGTTATCCGAGTTGATACTCATATGTGTATATGAAAGAGCTTTATATAAAAGAATAACTAGTCTATAAGTTCCACATCAGACTCACACGTCATATGAAATGACATTGAATCCAGGAAGATCACAGGCCAGTGAATGAACAGTCTTGTGGCTCCAGTGGTGGTGGAAGCATCTCAATGCTGGTGTGGGTCTCCACATGGCACCTCCAGCTCCAGGACTCTGGGTCCATCAGCCTAGCTCCATGTGACCTGTCAACAGGAAGACAAAGCAGAGTGTATCTGGTCTCCAGCAGGCTATTTTATCTCCTTAGCACCTCCAAATGAGGTCTTCAAACTGGAACTTGATTGACAGGCTAAACTGCACCCCTTCACTCTTAATTATCTCAAAGTTGACACCAGACTATGTAACAACCACACCGTCTTTCCCCTAATCTCTGTTTTACATCTTCCCCAAACCTGCCTAAGTTTAGGAAACCTGCACATTTTTCTTCCTGCCTTTAATTGAGGTGAGCCCTTGCATGCCTTATCTGTTGTTGCTTTAATTTACCCTTCAATCACACAACTGCCCCTAAGGACCCATTTGGTTGTGGAGGCTGGTCCCCATCACAGTTCCATGGGGAAACTGCTAAGGGATTGCAAAGAAGGCAGCAGAACTCAATGAGAGATGGCCAAAAAGCCACCTCACTGTTTGGGAATACTGAGTATTGAAATCTACTCAATGCCAACAATCAATAACAATTCGACAGTTCTGCTTTGGGAGTAACCCTGCTCCCATGGAAGTCCCCATTGTACAATTTCAAACACAGGGCAGACTTGCAGGTGTATAGATAATGGTATATCTGTTTTACTGGTGACCCACCCAGGGAGTGGCAATGGAGAGAGTTTCCCAACCATTTTCAAATTGATGATAGACCTGTTGGCCAACTAGAGCACATCTGAGAAGTATCTACCTGCTTGGTTTTCTCTTCCTACACCCTCCTTCAAACTCAGTGCTTTATCTGTACAACAAGAAATGGTAGGACAGCTTCATGACTTAGAACTTGGAAGGGGCAGGGCTGCATCCATACACCTTTCACACTCATCCCACTCTTTGCACACTTGCCTGTATTTCTTTCTCAGTTGGCTGTGCATCTATTGCCCACACTTACCTTCATTCCTGGCAGGAGTAATTTGTTGCCATCAAGTTGATTCTGACCTATAGGGTGGATTAAAACTGCCCCGTAGAATTTCCAAGGCTGTAATCTTTATGGAAACAGATAAGCCCGTCATCCTCTCATAGAGCAGCTTGTGCTTCTCATGAAGTTAGTCGTTCAGTGCTTAGCCATAGTGCCAACAGGGCATATTGTAAGTGCTTTGTCAATGGGTATTTATTTCCACAGGGCTGGTGTGTAGTGGCTAAGCACTGGACTGCAATCTGCAGTTCAAAACCGCCAGCAGCTCTGCTGGATAAAGGCTGGGCATTCTACTCTCTCAAACAGCCACAGTCTCAGAACCCCACAGGGGATCGCTATGTGTCTGCATTGACAGAAAGGCAGAAAGCTTAATTTGAATTGACCTTGACTTAGGAGTTGTGCATATCCAGCCCCCTACCTGCTTCTCTCTCCGGCTGTTCTCTGATGTACACCCAAATGTCCCCGAACATCCCCATCTCCACTCACCTCAGAGCCACTCACCCCCCATATTTCAGATTAGAAGGATCTTTCCTGAAAGTGTTCAATGGAAAATTTGGTCAAAAAGATGCCAAAAATACGGTGATTATATTGTGCAAATCTGAAAACATGTTTCCAAACCCATGGAAGTTGACTGAGGAGGCAAGAAGGAGCAATATTCAAAACAGACGAAGGTCCAGAGAGTGGTTGCTGACCCCCAAAGGGAACCAGTAGAAAGGGGGGGTGTGACCTTATCTATGCAACCTGGCCCAGCCCATCTCTCTTATCTCCTCCTTGCCTGCATCCTCCTCTCCAGGTTGGCCCGCCCAGCCACCATGACCTCCTTTCGGTCCTCTGACCAGATGCACTTGGTTCTGTCTCCCTGGAATCCTGTCCTCAAAGTTCTCTCAGGCATCACTCTGCTCATGGTTCATGTCTCAGTCCACTGTTTCTTTCTCACAGAGACACTATCTCTTCCCCGACAGTCACCATCCCTGTCTCCAGTCATTCTCAATCCTCTCACCTGGCTTCATTGTCTCCCTAGCACTTAACTTCTTCCTGAAGGTATCTTATGTTTGTGTTCACCGGCTGCAACTGCTCCAGCTCTGCTCTCCTGCCCCCTCCAGAATGAGCTGCACACTCAGCAGACCACGTTGGTGTGTTTGCTGCTGGAACTCAGCACTTACAACAGTGCCAGGGACACTGAAGGCATCCAACCAGAGTTTAGACCGTGAAGAAACGGTGCTTCTCTCACATGCTGCTGCCCTCTCATGAACCCTTGGCTCCTGGGAAATCTGTGTTGTCGACTCTTGCAAGACTAGCTCAAAAAAAAGCACTCGACTCCACTCAGTTGGATGTCAATACTTAGTGACCTTATAGGACAGGGGAGAACTGCCTCTTCTGAGTTTCTGAGACTGGAACTCTTGATGGGACTCGGAAGTCTTGTCTTTCTCCGGTGGATTGACTGATGGTGTGAAACTGTTGACCTTGCCGACCACAGCACAGCTCATAAGCACTATGCCACTGGGGATCCTCTGACAAGAAAAAGAAAATGTCCACTGACCAGAGGAGGACCATGGGAGGGTTCAGGTTTGGGCTGGCCAGGACAAGAAAGTCCAACATTTAGGACCTGAGTAGACACTCTCTCCTCCTCTCATACCTATTTACCCGGTGTGTCTGTCTCAGGATTGGTTTGTTGCATGCCAGAACTATACATACAATTAAACATAAAACTCATGATCTGCTCGGTGAGCTTTCACCTAACTCACCCTAAAATGTTCCACACACACACACACACACACACACACACACACATCGGTTTTAGGTTTAGGAGAGAAACGGGCTACAGAATAGCTAACAGGGTCTGAGTATTTGCAAGAAGCAGTGTAGGACAATGGCGTCAGAAGAAGGGATCCAGTTATGAAATCTCTGTCTCTTCATCTGTGAAAGGAAGGTTTGGGTGTGCTTCCCAGAACTGCAGAGAGGACCAGGTGAGTTCATATGTATAAAACATGATGGACAGGGCTGTCATGATGATTTGACTGGTAAAAGCATCGCCGACTGTGATGCATGCTCCCAGCCTAATGCTGTTACACACTGCCCCCCTCTCCTCCTGATCCTTCTTTCAGCGCTCAATCACCCCTTCCCAGGTGGGCTTGCTTCCGAGGGGGAGGGGCAGAGACTGGCGAGGGCGAATCACAGAGACGCGGAGAACTTCCCATCCCATAGCCTGTACTTTCTTTTGCGGCACATCGATAAATTACCTCTGGTTTTGCCGGGGCCTCCCACGCTGCGTGACCACAGGGACAGGATGTGGGGATGATGCTGGCGGAGGATGACGGGTCCGGGGTAATGTTCTCTTCTGACTTCTAAATCAACACGCTGCATTCTGGTGCCTGCCTCCAGCTTGGAGGTCTTCGGTTAGAGGAAAGATGCTCAGACACTGATTTCCTGAACAGGGATGTGTGTTTCCTAGCCTTCTGTAACAGGCTAGCAGCCCTGGCTGTCTCTCCCTCCCCATGGTGCGGGGTCTGACCTGCAGAAGCTCCCTGCTCCTTCTGCACACAGAGGAGAGAGGACTCTTTGGAGCTGCTATCCCTGTCCTAGCTGCTTATGAAAGAATAGAGAGCGTTGAATGAGGGAGTAAACAAATTCAGGAAACTATTGCACAGAGCTACAAGCAGAAGGAGCAGTCACCCAAGATTCCCGCCAGGTTATTCTGTAGTGAGTCTCCCAACACACACACACACACACACACACACGAACGTTTTCATTTTCTTCCATGAATTTGTCTAGGATGCCACGCTTCTGAGATTCATCGCAGTTCAGCAGCCTGGTTAAAACGCCGGATACACTTTGATGATGATGGTAGTGGCGAGGGTGATGGCGATGCTACATATCAGTTGAATGTGTTGGAGATTTCTTTCCTCTGGACACTTGATTACATTGGGATAAACCTTGACAGATTGACAGGGACCTTTCTTCTGTATCCAGAGAGGGAGAAGAGTGCAGGAAGGGGAGGTAAATAGGAAGGGTGAGATAATTTGGAGAGGCCCACAGGCCAACTTTGCCAAGCTCCCTAATACCAAACTCATCACCATGGAGTGAATGCTCACTCACGGCTACCCTATATATAGGACAGGGTCCAAGCACTGCCCTGGTGAGTTTGCATGACTGTAACATGTAAGTTGAGCAGAAAGCAGCCTGTCTTTCTCCAGCAGAGCAGTAGTGGTTTCAAACTTCTAACCCTGTGGATTGCAGGCCAACCTTGACAGTCAAGGTTCTGTGACTTACCAGGAGGACTCTGGGAGATTGGCTAGGACCCAGTTTTCTCCACTGACCAGGGAAGGTACCCAGTCATTCCAATAGCATCATTGTCCTGCAAAGATGAAACTCAGCCCCAATCAAGTCATTTGTAAAGATACAACCCAATCAGACTAAGTTCTTTGGTTAGGGGAGGGATCAGTGGAGGATTCTTGCATGAAATCAGTGAAAGAAAGAAAAGAACACAGTACGCACTGGCAGCTGCCCCCGGAAAATGCCTGTCGGCCGAAGACCTGCAACATACAACGTGCTAGAGCTAGAAGAACCTCTGTACCTGGAACGTGGGGGCAGGCAGTGACCTGTTGGAGCCCGGGAGCCAGAAGGGACACTCTCCCCCATCCCCAGCACCACCTCCCTGCCCCCTGCCCCGAGAACCAGCAGGAAAGATGCCCCACATCTAAGGACACCTCCCCTGTAAGGGCGCTCTCTTGCTCTGCTGAGGGTTCTTGGTACAGCTTCCCTCTGGACTTGGCAGGTCAGAGTCGACCTGCCTGTCCAGTCCGGAGAAGAAGCCGGTACGAATTCAGCCCAGGTAGCGCAGCCTGGGTTGGCGGGAATCCGAGGAAATTGGGTCCAGATATACTTGGCAGAAGGGCCATGGGGCAATTACGCTAGGGGATGCGACAGGGGAGGGGGAGGGTAGGCAGGACACACCGGCCCAGCGACGGGGGGGGGGGTCAGGGGGCGCCTGCCAAGCGGGGCGAGTTGAGCAAGGGGGCGGGCAGACGCCGGGGCGGCGGTCCCCGCGTGCGGGCTCGCTCCGAGGTGGCCCCGACGGGGAACGCGGGGCCGCGACGCGGCAGGAACAGGTGAGCGGGCACGGGGCGTCCCCGCCCTCCGGCGAGCGCGCCTCCCCCGGCCACTCCCCCGGCGGCCGGGGGTGGGAGGGGGGGGGGTCGGGGCCGCGGGCGGCTGTTGCCGCTCGCCCGTCGCCGGCTCGGCTCCCAGGTGGCTGCCCCCGCCCCGGACGCGGCGGCCGGCCCAGAGCGAGCGCCGCGCGCCTGCAGCGCCGCCCGCGGGGCCCGCGCCCCACCCTGCCCACTTTCCGCGGCGCAATCACATGGCGGGCTGAGAATGCCGGAAAGATGGCGCTAGCGGCGGCGGCGGCGGCGGCAGCCGGGCCGGCGGGCGCGGCGGCGGGCCGGGCTCCGCGGAGCGGGCTGCTGGAAGTTTTGGTGCGGGAGCGCTGGCACAAAGTTGTGGTGAACTTGAGCGAGGACGCCCTGGTGCTGAGCTGCGAGGAGGGCGCGGCGGCGTCCAACGGCCTGGGGACCGCCACCAACGGCTCGTTCTGCAGGGGCGTCGGGTCCCCGAGCGCGGGCGGCGCGCAGCCCCCGGACTCGCCCCCGAGGGTCCGCACCGCCTTCACCGACCTGCCCGAGCAGGTGCCCGAGACGATCTCGAACCAGAAGCGCGGCGTGAAGGTGCTGAAGCAGGAGCTGGGCGGGCTGGGCATCAGCATCAAGGGGGGCAAGGAGAACAAGATGCCCATCCTCATCAGCAAGATCTTCAAGGGGCTGGCGGCCGACCAGACCCAAGCCCTGTACGTGGGCGACGCCATCCTGTCGGTGAACGGCGCCGACCTGCGGGATGCCACCCACGACGAGGCGGTGCAGGCGCTGAAGCGCGCGGGCAAGGAGGTGCTGCTGGAAGGTAAGGGGTTAAGGCGGCGCGGGGCGCGCGAGACACGCACCGGCTCACCCACCCGGCACGCCCGCGCCACCCACGCACCCCCAGGGCCCCGGGGCCCGTGGATAGGAGGTGGTCCCGGAGTTTGGATAACTTTTACCCACCGGGGGCAACTTCTCCCGCTCCTCCAGGGGTGACAGGTTGCGTCCCTGAAGGTGTGTGTGAAAGCAGTGAAGCCAGCACAGATGACTGCGCCTGACTGCGGGTCACACACCCTCCTGAAAGGCTGCCTTGCTTTACCTGGGGCTGATCCCAGGGAAGCGCTCCGGCTGGGGCCGGGAAGGGGGAGCGAGGCGTGACTGGGACCCAACCCCCCCTCCCAGTCCCCCCTCCGCAGAGCCTATGGGACCCAACTTGCCTCTTGGACACAAGCTCTGTGTCAAAGGTCTGAGTGACCCAAACAGAAAATGTAGATTCTCAAAGGGCCCCCCAGGAAGGTAGCAACGCTTGAAGGCAGCACCCGCGACCACCGTGCACCACCACGTGTAGCCTGTAAATTGGACACTGGGGTTTTGCCAAGGCAGAGAATGGGTTCAAGGACTGGGGCATATGTTCCTTTTCTTGTCCGCCCAAGCCTGGCCAGTCAGTCAGGATTCCAAGTGGCTCTGAGTGCAAGACTGGAGAAGTGGGTTTAAAAAAAAATTCCGCCCCACCTGCATTTTCCCTGCCTGGTTTTGGAGTGGTATGGAAATTACTTGACATTTATCAGCCATATCCCCTGCCCAGGAGATGTCTACGAATCTTTTCTCTTTAGATTTGAGCTCACCCCACCCCCCAATGACTCAATGTGGATAGAAAAGGATCAACCAATTCATCTCTTGTGGACACATAGTGGGGTCGTCCGGAGGGTCATCTGGAGACAGTAATTCATTCCCTTCCACTTGGAAAGAGTTGTTCCCTCGGAGTCCAAGCGACTCCGTGCCTCAGCACAATCTCCCTGCTCCCCAGCATTCTCCCTAACTTGTGATTGGATTGAGTGATCTGGGTCTTTGATCTGCCCCGGACCTCCCCTGAGTCTGCAGGCTGTTTGCCTCTCGTTTGGGGCTGGTGAATGAATAGAAGAATTCCTAACCACAGAGACAGAATGTTTCCACACAGACTTGGGGAACTGGTGCTTGGCTGAAGCCCGCCACCAGTGGCATAAATCAATTTCCTGTTCACCTAGTGGCAGTGTTGCTGTGTGAAACCGAAGAAGTTCAAAGTTGGGAAACCAACTTTGCTTATGTGTGACAGATGATGTACCTCCCGGGCCCACCATGGCCCACTTCTCAGCCTAGAACATAGGGTTGGCTGGTTTTGTTTTCTTATTTATCTAGAGGATTTGTGTTGTCTTCATATTTAATTCCCACCCTGGGTCCAGCAGGTTGTTTGCTATGGCTTGATGATTAACGTAAGTAAACGGGGGTGGGGGTGGGGGTGGGAGATAGTGTTCAGGGTTCTCACATGTGTGTTGGTTGGTGTGGCAAGGGGCAGGTGGGATGTGGGGCTAATGCTGACTAGACACCAAGCTTCCAGGTGTCCTGGTTCAGCTCGAAGTACTTCCTATAAAATAACAGGGAGACAAAAAAAAATTAAAAGGCTGCTCATTTTTATCTCAGCCACGGCCCTCCATTCTGTCCTTTGCTGCCTTGTTTGCTTTCCTTGTTAGAGAGAATGATTTAGCAATGAGGTGACAGAAAAGGATCTCTCCCTCCAAAAGAGTGACCCAGTGCGTTTGGTGGGAGCCCTGGTGATGTAGTGGCTGTGTGTTGAGCTGCTTGCTGCAAGGTCAGCAGTTCAGAACCACCAGTTACTCTGAAGGAGAAAGCGGAAGTTGTCTATCTCCTGAGTCACAGTCTTGTTTCAGAAACTCGGGTGTGTGTATGTGTGTGTGTGTGTGTGTGTGTGTGTGTGTGTCAGTTTTTCCCTGTCCTAAAGGGCCGCTATGAGTTAGCATGGACTTCATGGCAGTGAAATTTTTGGAAGGGAATCAAACAGTGACATGAGTTTGATGAAAACACCATACATGATGTTCTCAGACTAGGGGCTGCAGGCAGGACCTCTCCAGAAGACCTGGGGGGCTCGGGGACATACCTGCCGTGGCTTCGTGTGAGATCTGCTCTCCAGCCTTTGTGGGCAGCTACCAAGTGCTGTTCAGAAAAGCAACCTGTGGCCTGGCTCAAAATAAGATTCCTTATTCTGAATTAGGTGTTGGCCCCTCCTGCCATGCGCGATATCTTATGCCATCAAGTCAAATGTCCCTTGGCCACTCTTTTGTAGTTTGAAGTAGGTTAGGGAGTCTCAGCGAGGGAATTTCCAGATTCAGTGTAAGGTCTTGGCTCATCACACTCTGTTTACAGTGTGGGTTCCAGAATTTCCATGCAGGAGGGACTTTGGGGACATAAGGTAAAGTGACCAGATGCCCCACTTTTTAAACAATGTAACAACGTCCCATGGCATTTGAAAATGAAATAAATATATTACAATACTATTTTTGTGTTCTATGAACATTTTTGTTGCTCCATATAGACGAAATTTTTAATCAAGAACAGCCCTCCCCCTCCCTCACCCCCCCCCCCCCGCCCCCAGTCCATGGTGTCCTGCTTAAAACCTGGTCACATAAAGGAAAGGGCTAAGGAAGCTGCTTTAAAGTCATCATCCTGTGGCAAATACACTATTTTTACATAGATTTGTTTTGGGGGTTTGTTTGTTTTTTTGCGGGAGGGGGGGGGGAAGATTAGTTTAGTCTGGAAGCAGCTGCCGTGGTGCATCCATGCCATGCTGTGCGCCCTCTTGTGGATATCTACAGACACTTCTAGTGGAACGCCTAACCAAATACCCAACTGCACTGCCATGGGCAATGCTGACTCATAGAGACCCCAGTGGGGTTTCGGAGATGGTGATGGTTTACTGGAATAGAAAGTCTCCTCTTCCTCCCGTGAAGCTGCTGGTGTTGGCCGAGGCCGACTGTGAGGATCACAGCTCAAGGCATTGCCATGGCACCACTACTGCTCCAGATGGAACGAAGTCCCGCGGGGCACAAGAAGTCCCCTGTCTGGATGACAGTGGCAGATTCTATCATAGGTCTTATCTTATCTGAACCCTAATGTCTTCCTTGACCAAATGGGAACACGGAAACCGGCTGGACCTGCTTCCTCTACAGGCTGCTGAAAATAAAGCTCACAAATCCAGTTCCTGTGGTGATTCGTTTTTCTTACAATCAAATGAAAATTAAAATTGTGCTCTGCTCTGAAGGGACAGCATCACCCTCTTCTTCGAAAAGAGTTTACATTTTTAGTCAGATAATTTAGTATTTTAAAACGAATGTTAGGGGACCGTTTCTTGTGGAGACTTACCAGTTATTCAGTTATTCTTGGCAAAAGAGAATCTTAACACCAGCTAATACTTCCTGGGCACTTAATGCACCCTGAGCTTTACTTTCATGAGTTCATGCTACACTTACTGTCATTCCAAGAGTCTAGGACTATTATTGTTGTTCAGATCTGTGGTCAGTTCGAGTGACACTTAGGAGTAAACGGATGGAGCTTAGCCTGTCCATCAGGTCAGAGCTAGATGACCTCATTTGGAGGCAGGAAGGAGATAAATAGCTCGCTGGAGGTGGGACATGGGCAGACTCCCTGGGAGACATTGCAGCTGAGAAGACACATGGAGCTACACTAATCCCCTGCTAGTGCCCTTAGTTGGAGGAGCCATATAGGCACCCATCTAGTTCCAGTCCACAAATCCGCTTATATGTCCAAATACAATCTGTAAAGTCCTCTTCAGATTTATAGAACACATGCAATGATGCGACTTGCAAGAAGATCACAGGCCAGTGGGTGGGATCACAGGCCAGTGGGTGGGATCCCCAAGACATATAAGCAGACATATGGCCTTGAACTGGACTGGGCTGGGATGTTCTCTCAATGTTCAATCGCTCTAGTATGTAAAGCTCTTTCTTAGACACATAGGAGTATCTATGTACTTGTGTCTCTAGTCAACCCGGACTAACACAGGAGGAAACTGAAGTTTGCACACATGACGTCGTTTGCTTTAAGCACCATAGCCAAGAGGCTTCCAGATGTATCTGAATTGTAAGAACATTCTTTGCATCTGCCCTGGGGTTCTGTGTGGTACAGTGTACTTGAGTCACTTACAGTATTGCCACTTACTGGGTTTGAGGAGGTCCTTCCTTCTCTTCCATTGTACTGGATACTCCTGATCACCCTAGGCAGGAAAGGCCCATTTTGTGACTAATGTAAAGGAGAAAGACAGAAAAGAGATTTGAGTCATAATTAGGCCGAGCTATGGAGAAGGATCTGGTGTGACATGGTCCAACTCTACTAAAAGAGAGGACTGCTATCATTGAGCAAATGAGCATGGAGGAGGCTAGCCTGTGATTCATATGAAAGACAGATCATCAATAAACTGTGCCACTTAAATCCATGTTTGACCACTCATTCAAGTTAAGATCAAAGATTGCCCGTGAACCACACCTCTTTTGCCAAGAAATGAGGAGCTATGAATGGTGCCCAGCACATATACTAGACATTTAATCAAGGACCCAATAGATGGATTCTGATCAAAAGGAGAAACACATGTAGTATAGAACATAACCTACTTATGGCACCCAGATTTACTGCAACTTCTGAGCCTGGCATAACCCTCAAATCCCTTGTCCTACAATAATCTTGGAACCCCAAAGTCATCTGTAAATAACACAAGAGTTGAACTCCCTTGAGGAATAATTTTGGTGTTACAGATAATAAAAAGTATATTTTGTGAATTCTGTTCTGCACACCTAAATTTATGATTATTGGAGATAGGGTGTTTTATATTAATGAGATAATTAGTACAGGGTGGGTTTAAAGGTCATTTGAATAATATAAGAGAGACTAGATAATCAAGTAAGAAGCGGCGATAGGGAAGAGAGATGTGAAATCATATAAAGACCATGCATTTAGACTTCCAGCCTGCTGCCTTGTAAGAAAATACATTTCTGTTGGTTGAAGCCATCCACACATGTTATTTCTGTTACAGTCACAATGGAAAACGAAGACAGTCAGCCTGGAACGTTTCACTCTTTTAAAGGATTAGCTATAGGCAGTGGAATTGACAACAGTCATGCATGCTAAGGCCTAGCTGAGGACTTTCGGGGGAATAGAGTGAACACGTTACTGGTATTAAAACAATGTGGGCAGAGATCATAAGAATGATGACCCCATGGAATGAATGGAACCAATGGCTTTGATCTGTACCTTGTTGAAAGGGATGTGTGTATCCATTGTTTCTCTTCATCACAAGAAAAAGAAAAGATAAGACATCTCTATGCTGTGGATACATTTCCCCTTTTAGGGAATGGGAGCAGGGACATGCAGGAAAGCAGTGTCCCCATAGTGCCGAGAAGCACCATCCAAGCAGACAGTGGTACCAATGATGCACCTGTCACTAGAGTTGGACCTGGGACACCTGCCTGAATATCCTTGGCAGGTCTCTAGGAGGGAAGAGTCTTCGCCTTCTGATCAGTCATGAACAAACCACCATAATTTGAAATAGGTTTACATTTTTTTGCCTGACGTTTGAAGCAAATGAATCTCTCTGTAACTTCCTCTGGACAAAGGAGCTCCAGACTTTCTCGAAGACTCAGGTTGGGGTGAGAAGGTGGTAGCAGACAGACGTGGTTCAGGATCCCAGCATCTCCCCTGGAACTGGGCCAGCAAACGTTGACAACTCAAAGCAGAATGTCACTGACAGTTGTTGACATTCCCCCGGCTCATCAAAGCCACTCTCCTCACTCTGACCCACGAATGCGTGGCTGCTGAGATCATCTGGAAGGTTACATGCATCATCTGTGTCTATGGTGGAGGGGAGGATGATGAGGCAGAGAGAGAGGAAGTTCAAGGCCAGAGCAAGGCTTTTGCTGGCATAAAATCTCAGAATTGGAGGAGGATTTGCCCTTTCAAGAATCTCTGTTTATCTAGACTACCCAGATTCCCACAGAATACCAAAGAATTATGAACTGAAAACCTTGAAACCTGGATTCTTTTTACCTACTTGGTGGTCTCACTTGGGACCCGACACTTACCTTCCTGGGGCCTTGGCTTTCTTCCCTGGGAAGCTAGGGAGCTACATTAAGCCATCTCTAAATTACTGCATCACAAAGTCTGTGATTTGGGGTCCAACCCTCACTTTGTTTCAAAAACTCGATTGCTCTATTTATTGAATTCTTTAAAAATGAGAGCATGTCCACCCTTATTCCTGCATCCCATCATTAGAATGTTTTCTATAGTACTACTTCTACCCGAGTGCTTGGCTTGTTTCCAACACTAAATGAAAGCTATTACTTTATTTCTGTTGCTCTAAACACAGCACAGCGCATACCAATGCCAATGGTTTTGACTCCCACGATTCTGGGGAATTGGTTTTGATCTTTATGTTACGCAACCAGTCTTCCTTTCTTTTCTTTCTTCTTTTTAATTGAGATCATTTTATTGGGGGCTCTTACAGGTATCATAGTGCGCCACAGTTCAGTCACATCAAGCAGGATTGTACAATTGCAGCATCTGACTTCCTTTTTCTAAGTAGTTCCTCCCCCGTTGACAGAAACTCACTGCAACTTACATTTCCTGTCTAATCTTTCAAGCTGCCGTTGCCCGTTTGATCCCAGATAGATCTTCACAGAGCTCCATGCTCAGGGCCAGCACTCCTTATTAATTAGACTAACCTGTTGCTTAATTTTGGAGCCCTAGTGGTGTACTAATGATGCAGTTATATAGTGGTTAGTCATTCTAAGCCACGAGCCACTCCTTGGGAGAAAGATGAGAGAGTTGCAGTCCTGGAAACCCAGCAGGGCAGTTCTTCTCTGCTCTAAGATCACCAGAAGTTAGCACTGATGCATTGGCAGAGAGTTTGATGTTTGGTATTGTTCAGTTTAAAGATGATCTTAGAAGATTTGTGATTTCACAAAGTCTCTCACGGCAACTTTATCCAGCCTGAACGACTCCAGAATGTCTGTATTCCATGAGACTTCATCAGGATTCTTTTGTAGAATCTTTGACCAAGACATTCACTCCTGATAGCGCGGCATTGTGGGCGGGTTACCCAGCAAAGAAGACAAACCCAGTAATATTTGTCCTTACTAATCTGTAATGAACAGTTTCATATTCACTGGGTATTCAATTCATGCCAGAGACTGTTGACTGTAAAAAAGTCTCCTTTGATCCTGCAGGAAGGTGGTGTGGGGTTAGGAGGGAGATAGATGACAATCATAGCAGAAGCTTTGATGTGGTGAAAAAAGGAAGCGTTTCACTACAAATTAGTAGATAAGCACAGGTGATCTAACACTTCTGAGTACAATGTAACCCTCACTTCTCCTAGCACATACTTGCAATACCCCTTTTATGATCAGAAAATGAATTTTATAAATAATAAAGCCTGACATTGGACGGTTAACTGAAAGATCTTGTGTTTGTCTAGGTAGACTACAGAAACAAATTCATAAACACCCATGTGTGTAAAACAAAGAGATTTATGTACTAGAGCAACTATCCATTAAGAAAATATCCCAACGTAGTCCAGTCCAAGGTCATGGGTCTGATATTAGCGCATATGTCCGATACCAGTCTATAAAGTCTTCTTCAGACTCATGAAACACATGCAATGACACAGAATGAGGGATGATCACAAGTCAGATGGGTAGAGTGCCTTTGGATCCAGTGGTGTTGTAAACATCTCAGCTCTGGCAGGCTCCAAGGGGCTACTGTGGCTTCAGGTTTCTGGCCACATCAGGGTAGGTTCATGGGGGTTCTCCTCAGAGAAGTAAACTTTGTCAATAGAGTCTTGCAGGCAGCGAGGGTTATCAGTAGAAAGCCTCCGAAGAAGTGAGCCCAGAGAGACAGTGTCTCCACCGCCAAGAAGGAATTACCCCACTTCCCAGAATTCTCAGGAGAAGGCCTTGCCCACACCGAGGTCTCATCGGCTATCTCCAGATTGACAGGCTAGACTCCACCCCTACACTTTTTTTTTTGGGGGGGGGCATCACTGCTCTCCGGCGGTGGGAGTAGAAGGCCCAGCCCCACTGCTGGAATTGAACCTCCATCCCAGTGGGCCGCAGTCCCGCGCACAACCACTACGCCACCGGGGCTCAGCCCTTCCACCCCTACACTCTTAATCCTCAAATTGACAGCAGATTAGGTGACTGCCTCAGGTCTACAGTTCAAACCTCCGCTGAGAAAGAGGAGGCTGTTTGAACAGATGAAACCTAAACAGGATTGCAGAGTTAGAACTGTTTCCGTGGACGTGGGATTCTTAAACGCTGAATTATAAAATCAGTATACTGCCCCAACAGTCATACAAAGGAAAATGGAAGTAAATTATCTACGTTTCTAAAGCATGTAGGTTGGTAGATGCAAATTGCAGCAGTGGTCATAAAAAAGGGGTCGGAAGGTAGCACTGTTGTCCGTAAATCTCCATCAGCCTGGGGGGGGGGGGTAGGGAGGATGCATGGCATCCTTTGGGATCTGGAAAAGGCTTGTCCCGGGAATGACCACCTCGAGAGGTATAGACTGTTTAGGATCCTGGCTCCTGTCACTAACTGCTGGTAGCATGCCACTTCTCCCCTCACCCAACCTACGCTTCTTCATCCCTAAAATGCCCCATACATTTCTGAAACTCCACTGGGGATGGGAAGTTGAGCTTTTACTCTTTTGAGGATCAGTGTTTTATTTTTAAAAAATGATAATTCTACCCAACCCCTTTACAATACCTAATCCTCCACATTTTTTAAAAAGCCCTTTTGTAATCCTACCTATCGTTTATGTAATACTTTGTGCCAGAGGCTGCTGACAAAAGCCCAGGACTAAGGAGCCCTGGTAGCATAGTGGGTATATATCAGGTTGCTAACTGCAAGGTCAGCAGTTGGAAACCACCAGCGGCCGCTCTGTGGCAGACAGAGGAGGCTGTCCACTCCCATACAGAATCACAGTCTGGGAAGCCCCCGGGGTTGGTTCTGCCCTCTCCTAGAGGCTTGCTGGGAGTCCGCACAGACTTGGTATCTGTGAGGTGAGTGTTGGTTTATTGATGTTGCTCCTAGGTGCTGTGACATCGATTCTGGTTCAAGGCAACCGGACACAGAACCGAACCTAACATGCCCATTTCTTCATCATCTTCATCGTCCTTATGCTTCAGTCTTTTGTTGTAGGCACTGTGTCAATCCATCTCCTGGAGAGACTGCCTCTTTTTTCCGGACCCCCTTCTTTTACCAAGTGTGGTGTCCTTCTGTAGGGACTGGTCCTTCCTGATGACCTCTCCAAAGGACATGAGATGCATTCTCACTCTACCCCAGAGTAGCGGGCACTCTGGCTGTACTCCCTCCGAGACAGAGCTTTGGTTCTCCCTGCTGTCCTTGGCCCTTTTCATTAGTCTCTGCCAGCACCCCAGTCTAAATGCATCACCTCCTCCTCTGCTCTCCCTTAATCACTGTCTAGCTCTCACCTGCAGGCCATTCTATACCATTAGTGTCCCTGTTTTAGACACGAGAAAGCTGAGGCACAGAGGTTTGAAGCCATTTCCCAAAGGAACGCAATGATTCGAGGCTGAGATGCAAACACCTGCTCTGTTACTCCTGCGTCTCATAAACAACGCTCTATTATAAACAGGTTAGGGATGGTATTGTGTTTTATCAACAAGCTAAACGGATTGCGGGGTGTCCGTGAGTTGCTTCCAACACAGAGGTACTCTGTAGGACAGCGTGGAACTCCCCTAGAATGTTCTAGGCTCTGATGTTTATGGGAGTCGAACACCAGGTCTAGCAGCTGACTGCTTAACCCTTGTGCCACCAGGATGCATAAATTAAGGCTTATCCCCAATTCGTTCATTAGGAAGGTGACGCTTCAAGAGGGAGAATGATCTGGTGAGGTCTACTTTCTTATCTGGGGTGTATTCATTTTCTGTAGCTGTTGCAGTAATTTACTAAAAAAAAAAAATAGAGACTTCAAGGAGCACATATTTATTATCTTCTAGTTCTCTAGGTTGGAATTCTGATGTGAAACTCACTGGTTAAAATCAAGGTTGTGGCAGGACTGTGCTCCTTTCTGAGGAACTAGGGGAGAAGCTGTGTTCTTTTCCACCTTCCAGACACTGCTCACAGCCCCTGGCTCACAGCCCCTTCCATCGTTAAAGCCAGCAGGGGCAGGTTCTGTCCTCCTTGTAGTCTTTTCCTGTGATCTTCTTTTTATTGCCTTCTTTAAAGGACCAAGGTAATGACATTGGGCCCATGCCAATAATCCAGGAAAAGTGTCCAATGGTATGACTGAGGTCGACTTGTAAATGACACCACTGTAGGTGGAATCAGAGCATCTGAAACATCATCCAGCATTCATCCTGCTGCATAACACACACACACACACACAGAAAGAGAGAGAGAGAGAGAGAGAGAGAGAGAGAGAGAGACTGTGTTGCAGATGAAAGGAGGGTGTACATTTCTAGGAGCATGAAGGATCGGAGGAGGCGGAGCACTGGAGGCTGCTGACGAAAGACTCGCGTGTAGTGATGCAGATGAGGAGCCTTCCAATAGGTTGCAAAAAAAGTTCCAAAATTTCAAATTCAGTTTTTGAGGAACTTTTAGAAGTCTTCTCCTACTTCCATCATTTTTTTTTCAATCTTGTGTGTGGCAGAGTGCTGCAGAGGAAGGTAAGGAAGAAGGAAGGCTTTGGGGGATTGAGCTAACCTTTCTCATGACTCCTGTCATTCACCATTGCTGATCCTGACCTGGGGTAGTCACCATTTGGCATAATGAGTCCTGGTGGCAGAATGTTTAAGAACTTGACTGAGAACCACATGGTTGACAGATCCACCCGGTGGTTCCATGAGAGAAAGACCTCGCGATGCATTTCCGAACAGATACAAACATGGAGCCACCCTACAGGACAGGATAGAGTTTCCCTCGTGGGTTTCCAAGACTGTAAATCTTTTTAATTTTTAATGTTTTGTTGGCATATAATCTATATATCATGCAATGCAATCATTCAGTCACATCAAGAAGAGTTGTATAATTATCACCATAACATTTTTGGAACATTTTCTTCATTCTTGTATTCATTGTTATTCACTTCCCATTCCCTAGCCACCCCCCCTCCACCCCTGTCATTAATCCAGTCACTGACAAGATAGAGTTACACATCATCGATTTCATTCATATACAGGAAAGCATGAAAAATCAAACAAAAACTGAAAACCTCATTTTTTTCCTGAGGACTGCCTGGTGGTTTCAAACTGCTGACCTTTCCACAAGGAGTTCAATGCACAGCCACTGTGTGAGCAGTTATAGCCTGAAAAACCAATGGGGCAGTGCTAGTCTATCCCCTGAAGTCTCTCTGAACCATAAACCCATACCCTACAATCACAATGCAAAGGAGACCTTGCTCTACTGGAGAAGAAGACAGGTGTGTGTGTGTGTGTGTGTGTGTGTGTACCTATGTATGAATGTGACTTTTTTCATGTACGAAGTCCTTGCTTACCATGGACCAATCTTGAAAGATGGCAAAAGAGAAGCCACAATGTTAAAAGTTGCAGGAAGATGGAAGGATCCTTTGACTGTTTTAGACATACCCACCATCCTCTTGACCCCTGGCTCAGGGCCCTCCATGCCTCAACCTGCACGGACTCTTTCTACCCGAGGAGATGAAGATGTTAAACCGGCTGAGATGTTCGAATCGCAACTTTTCAAGCTGATGCACGCATCTGAGCGTCCAGAGCGGGTGCTGGAAGGGACGCTGATCAGCATCGTCTTCCTGCGGGGGCGGGATGCCGCTCGCCGCGGTCAGTGGTGCATTTGAGCCATGACCCCGTGGAGTATGTATTAAAAATAGCTCACTGCATAGGGCGCGGCATTTGTGAAAGGCATCTAGCTGAGGCTACCAGTGGTCTGCTTAGTGTGGGAAAATTATGCTCCGGGAGCCAGTGTCCTACTAAGAATTCCATTTCAAATGATGCATTTCAAAGCAGTTTAATGTTCAAGAAACCCCAGATTCTCCCCCGCATTTAGACCAAGTGTTTTAGACACACCAAACCTCATTATCCACTTCACTGGCCTTGATCTACAATAATGCTTGCCTCTGGCCCTGGCCTGCAGAGTGAGATTTGAGTGCAAATATGTAAACTGCACCACAGAACAGAAGTCAGGTCAATGAACCCCATCCCCAAACTCGAATAGATAAGACAGAAAGGTTTGTGATGCACGGTGATGACAAGGAAACGAAAATGATGAGGGGACCCTGATAGAATGAGAGGAACACGTGGAACAGAACCTCAAATTTCTAAAAAGAAATGAGAAAAACAAACAAATGAGCCAACAAACAAAAAGCCAACCCAGGGTTATCAACGTGGTTGAGATCGGAAGGCTCCGTGAGACCATCGTCCTGAGATGCTCTTCAGACCTTGAACCTGAAACTGACTCCAGAGGACACCTTGTGGCTAGATGACAAATGGGAAGAGAAAAAAAATCAAAGCCTCACTGCAATCAAATCAACGTCAAGTCTAAGCAATCCTCTAGGACAGGATAGAACTGCCCTGTTTGTTTACAAGATTATAACTCTTTGTGGGAGTAGAAAACCCTATTTTCTCCCTAGGAGGGGCTGGTGGTTTAGAACTGCTGACCTCAAGTTTCGAAGTTCAACGTGTAACCACTGTGCCAATAGGGCTCCCTTTTAATTGGCTAGCAGGCACTTTAAAACAAAGATGCAGTGGCAGAGGAAGGAGATGAATGGAATCAGAAGCACACAAACAAATCATGAGGGTATTCACATATTGCCATCGGACAGCGTACGTAGAAATTATTGAGCGGGACCTTAAACTGCTGTGTCCACCTTTCCCCCAACCACAACACCACCCCCCTTTTTAATATGATGAGTCACACTTTAGCACAGAGCATAGGAATCCACTCTGCAGCAGCCTTCACACCCAGTCTTCAGCTGTTTCCTGCTGTGGTTGGGATGGCCATTCTGCGTGTGTTGTATCTAAAATTCCATTGGTTGAGGAGCGTTATTGAAGCTGTCATAACTGGTTTATTTGCATTGTTAGTCAAACTGCCATTGGTCCTTCGACTGTCCGTTTTTATTTTTATGTTTCCCCCCAAAGAGGGTATTGTAGTGTAGTGGTTTAGAGGATGAGCCATAGGCTTGCTCTGTCAGGACTTGAATCCTTATTCCACATCTGTGTGATCTTCAGGTTCACTTCAAGTCTCCATTTCTTCATCAATAGCGTCACTCAGCCTTTTCTCAATATATGAAAATAATAATCTATTAACAAGTATTCCTGAGGGACTGGGAAAATAAGGAGCTCAAGTAGAAAGGGCTCAAGTAGAAAGAAAATGCTTTGAAAATGATGATGGTAGCATATGTACAAAGATGCTTGACACAATGAGTGATTGTGAAGATTTTAAGAGATGTAAGAGCCACCAATAAAAGCATTTTTTAAAAAACGTTTTCTTAGTGTTTTTTACTTAGAGCAAAGATGAAAGCGATTCTCTTTGTAAACTCATTTCCACCCTGCCTGCAACTTGTTGTTAGGTCCTATTGAGTCGGGACCACTTCATGGCGACCTTATGTCAATAGAACAAAACTCTGTCTGGACTGTCACCACCCTCACACTGGCTGCGATGTTGCCATTGTTGCAGGCCTGGTGTCATTCCATCTCGTGAAGGACCTTCCTCCTTCTTCACTGACCTTCTTGAAAAAGCATGCTATAGGGCTGAGCCCCGGTGGCGTAGTGGTTGTGCGTGGGACTATAGCCCACTGGGATGGAGGTTCAATTCCAGCAGTGGGGCTGGGCCTCCTACTCCCACCACCGGAGAGCAGTAATGCCCCCCCCCAAAGAAAAGAAAGAAAGAAAGAAAGAAGAAGCATGCTATCTTTCACCTAGGACTCGTCTTTCCTGCTAAGTTGTTTTAGGTGTCTCAGAGGGAGTCTCGCTACTCTCCCTTCTAAGAAGCATAATGGCAAGTTCCTTTAAGACAAATCCGTATGTTCTTCTGGTGATTCAAGATACTTTGAATATTCCAAGCCACGTCTTTAATTCAAATACATCGATTTCCCTCCAGTTTTCCTTTTTCGTTTTCTAACTTTCACATGTGCCTGATGCCATTGAAAACACAATGGTCTAGTGCAGATGCACCTTAATCCTCCATGTGGCATCTTGCTTTTAAGAGGTCTTGTGCATCGGATTTGCCCAAATGCAACACTCCTTTGTCTTTCTTGAGTACATTGTACTTAGATCACAACTAAGTATTAACTGTGTCAGATCCCCTGCTGAGCTAAATATAATTTCATGCCAAGGGTCAAATCCTATAAGGCTGATGAAAGTTGACCTCCTATCCATTTTATCAAGTCTCTAGGGAGCACAGAACTACAGTTGGAAGTGGCTAAGTGATCCATGTGGTGGATGTGCTTGGCTACTAACATAAAGGTTGATGCTTCCAGTCTAGTCTGAGGTTCCTTGGGATAAAGGCCCAGATCAATATCTGGAACATTAGCCATCGAAAACCCTAAGGAGCACAGTTCTACTCTAACCCATATGGAGTTGCCATGAATTGGCATCGATTTGATGGTACCTGGACTAAAAGGAACCGTTTTAAACCATTTTCCCTGGTTTAGGATTTTACAGTGAAGCCCATGTACTCGGGGGACTTATTTGATTGGCATCACTGAGAGCTCCAGTCTTACAAAAGTGTGTTCATTCATGATTTCTGGAAGCGGCAAATGCTCTTTATCAGTCCAGAACACAGTGTCGATGGTTGTGGACTATGATGGGTAAGTGTGAGATATGTCTTCAAAGGCTCGTCCTGCAGGGACATGCAGGAAATTGCCTTGTGAAGAGAACATTGACAAGTTGAGGGTTTCACCTACACAGCAAAATTAGGAATTCTCTGACAGATTTTCAAGTAATTCTATATCTGTGTTGATCCTATTTGCCAAAAGCAACTGAACTGTTTCCTTTATGAAAACTGTAACCATTTTCATAATTGATACCTTACCAGAATTACACTTTAGTCTATTTTTTTTTGCTATATTGTATTATACTGAATTTCATGCAATCTAGTAGTTTTATTTATCCATCATTGTTTTTTTTTCCCTCCTTTTAATGTATTAAAGGCAACAATGTCTATGGTAGGAAATCTAATAGGGGTAACATGTAACATGAAAGTACTTCCAAACAGGGATAAAGGGAAAACCATCAAGCAGAGAGATACAATAAAGAAGCTCAGAAGTCTTAAACCTCGAAACTCGCAGAGCAGTGATTCTCAACCTTGCGAATGCCACTACCCTTTAATACAGTTCCTCATGTTGTGGTGCCCCCCCCAATCAAAAGTTATTTTCATTGCTACTTCATCACTGTAATTTTCCTGCTGTTATGAGTAAGGCAACCCCTGTGAAAGGGTCATTCCATACCCAAAGGGGTTCCAACCCACAGGTTGAGAACCGCTGTGGCAGAGGAAGAAGGAAAAAGTATGCCCCTGAAAGTTTGAATCATAAGTGATTCTAATTCATACCTAAATCTGGATTTATGATAAACCCAACCTTCTCCTCTCAAGTCAATTTTGACTCATAACAGCCCTCTGCAGAGTTCTGAGACCATATAACATTATGGGAACAGCAGGCCCCCTCTTTCTTCCTCTGAGTAGCTGATGGGTCTCAACCACTAAATGTGGGGCTCAGTGCCCCATGCCTGTCCCAAAGTGTCGCTAGGTCTCCTGGGATTGATGATAGCCCGGTGATTGAAGCAAGATGCTCAAGTAGATTATTTCATTTACGGTATTCTCAGCTCTCTGCAGGCTTCCCTGATGAATGACAAGCTGAGGTATATTTTTTGGAGAAGAACACTTCCATTCAAGCCCCCAGACATTTTAAGACTTTTAAAATCTGCAGTATTTTAAGGTTCATTCCTAAATTCAGAGATGATGAAATGTAATGAAAATGGACATCTTGAATAGAATAATTAAATAGCTCATTTATCTCTTATTGTTTGGAAGGTGATATGCTATTGAAAAATTGAAGCTAAGATCAAGAAAGGAGCAAGATGGAAACCCTGGTAGTCTAAGCTAGAACATTCTATAATGGATATATATGTATAGATATAGATATAGATTGCGTATGTAAATTATGAGTAAATGTGTAATAATAACACATGACAAAGGAGGAAATGCTGTTTGAGAGTTTGGGGAATGACTACAGAAGATGTTACTAAGGATACCAGGGGACCTTCAAAACATTCATGAAAATATTGTCATTATCTTTTTTTAATAAATAATTTTACTTGAGGCCCTCACAGCTCTTATAACAATCCATGTCAATTGTAGCAAACACATTCATGCATAGGTTGCCATCATCATTTTCAAAACATTTTCTTTCTATTTGAGCCCTGGGTATCAGTTCCTCTTTTTTCCCTCTCTCCCTCACCCTCCCTCCTTCATGAACCCTTGAAAAATTATAATTTGTTTCCATATCTTACATAGTTCATGTCTTCCTTCACCAATGTTTGTGTTTTTCTCCCTTCACCCATATTTGTGCATTATATCAACATATATAATCCAACATATATTATATCAACATATACAATCCACCTCATGGATTGTAGTGATGGTTATATATCGATCATTGTGATTGGTTTTCCCCCCTCCCCCACATATTTCCCCTTTACTCATGGTGTCAGTACTTCCATTACTGTTTCTGAGGAGTTTATCTGTCCTGGATTTCATGTGTCCAGAGCTATCATCTGTACCTGTGCACATGATCTGGTCTGGTCACATTTGTCAGGTAGAACTGTGGCCATGATAGTGGAGGAGAAGAAGCATTAAGGAACTAGAGGAATGTTGTATGTTTCATTGTTGCTATATTGCTCAAGACATTGGCTGGCTTTACCTTTCTGTGAGG
Source organism: Nesogale talazaci (assembly GCA_004026705.1). Taxonomy (NCBI): domain Eukaryota; kingdom Metazoa; phylum Chordata; class Mammalia; order Afrosoricida; family Tenrecidae; genus Nesogale; species Nesogale talazaci. The sequence goes on from PVJH01002807.1 coordinate 136,846, forward strand.
GGTTGCACAACTGTCTACAGATGTGCTTTGGGTCTCCACTCTGACCTCCACATTCTCATTAAAATGGTTGATTGTTTTGAGTCTTCTACTGCCTGTTACCTGATCCTGTCAACACCCTGTGATTACACAAGCTGGTGTGCTTCTTCCTTCCAGGTGTGCTTCCCTGCTAGATGGCTGCTTGTTTGACTTCAATACTTAAGATTCCAGATGCTATTTCTTTTTCAAAGCCAGGAACCTTCAGCTTTCTTCATCACATTTGCTTATGCACCATTTTGTATTCAGCAATCATGTTGGGAAGGTGAGCATCACAGAAGGCCTGGTTATTAGAACAAAGTGTTTTTGCATTCAGGGAGGACTTGAGTAGAGGCCCAATGTCTGTCTGCTCCTTTATCCCTATCATTGAATATTAATATATTTACATATGTTTATACCTCTATAAATGTCATGCCTCCTCATTCTTTCTTCTATTTCCTTTTACTTTTCATTCTATCCCATGATCATGTTTGATCTTCACTAATTCCTCTCAGCTACGTTGCCCCTGATCAAACATCACCAGATGTTCTATGCTCTCCTCACCATTGGTTCTAAATCTCTTGCTGTTTCCTTGTCCCTAGGTTTGTTGGTTCCTCCCTCCTATCCCCCCACTATTTCCTCTCCCCTTACACCCCCTCTTCCCAAACCCATTGTATTTTCCCATTTTTTCCTATTGTATTTCCCTTGGGTTGATAAACAATCCTGCCTATCATATATATAAATATATATATATATTTATTTATTTAAGAGATTTTTTTAAAGGCCTATAAGTAGTTCCCAGTCTGTCTGCTGTTCCTTATGAATTGTTTTCATTCAGGTCTGATGAGGTGCCAACCCCTGCTCCCCAAGTCAGGTGCCTATTTTCGAAATTTCTCAGGGACTTCTTTACTCCCCTTGATGCTCTGTGGTGCTCCCTTTGTGTTTCACCCCAGTGTGTGTGTTTTGGGTGGGGATGGGGGAGTCAAACTGGGCACAATTTCTGCACTGTGTCTCCAGTGCTGATCTCTGTAGCACTGTGGTGAGTGAGGTGACATCATGTCCTGTGGTGGGGCCTGAGAAAGAAAGCTTAAGAGGTCAGTGCCTGAAAATATTGTTAATCTATTGTGGCAGTCATCTAATCTGGTATCGATTTGAGGATTAAGAGTGTAGAGGTATAGTCTAGCCTGTCAATCTGGAAACAGCCAATGAAACCTCTGTGTGGGCATGGCCTTCTCCTGAGAATTCTGGAAAATGTGGTAATTCCTTCTTGGAAGCAGGAGACACTATCTCTTGGCTCACTCCCTGGGAGACATGGCAACTGACAAGACACATGGCAGCATGCTGTTAACCCAAATCCCTGTAAACTGGAGGAGTCATGGGGAGACCCCAGTCAGCGCAGAGATGCTTCTACCACCACTAGATACACAAGACTCTGCACTCACTGGCCTGTGATTGTTCTGGTGTCATTGCATGTGCCTCTTTAATCTGAAGAGGACTGTAAAGATTGGAATCAGACATATGAGCTAATATCGGACTGAGACCTTGAACTGGACTAGACTGGGATGCTTTCTCAATGTTCAATTGCTCTTGTAATTAAAACTCTTTCTTATACACATATGAGTGTTTATGAATTTGTTTCTCTAGTCTACCCAGACTAACACATCTATCTTTTCACTAGACTCACAATATGAGTATGATATTTTCCATATCTTTTTTTTGCGGGTTTCTGATGAGAAGTCTTTTACTGTTCACAGTCTTATTCCTTTTAGGATTACATGGTTCTTCCTTATGGAAGATTTGGATAACTTATATTACCTGTATATTCTCCAATGTATGCAATATTTAGTGTGGGTCTGTTATTAGTCATCATAATAACATGATGGCTGTAACTATGGTTCTCAACCCCCAGTCCCATAGAAATGCTAGGGAGAACTTTTACTTCTGTAAATTGCTACAGAAAACACTGCAACATCTGTAGACATCAGGCAGGTTAGTAACAATGCTAGACGGGTCAAGTCTTCTCCAGGGTGTCACATTTTCAAAGTTGGGTGTTTTGAGTTTAATTATCACTGTGATTTTAAAAAAAGAGACCTGATAGTATAGTAGTGGGTGGTGCCCAGGGCTGTTAGCTGCAAGGTCAGTGGTTCAAAACCACCTGCTACTCCGAGGGAGCAAAGGCAATGTTCTCGTCCCCACAGATTGACAGTCTTAGAAGCCCACAGGGGCAGTTCTGACCCATGCTAGAGAGTGAGTATGAGACGAATACACTTGACGGCAGTCAGTTTGTTTCTTGGGGATTGAAAAAAATGCTTTCTTAAAAACTCGTGTGGAAGAGGAAATGAGTGTATCTTGTTTAACTGTAGTGCCCATCGTTCTCAAGATTTAACCCATCTTTTCTTCATTACACATTTTCGGTCTCATTTTTCATCGATGGCACTGTTAGTATTTCTTTGAGTCGGGAAAAACCAGCTCAGACACTCTGGGGGTGTCATTTGCTGAGAAAGTGTGTGACCTTTGTTCTTACACTTCAGCTCTGGGACATGTTCCCTCATTATTTCTGTCACAACTCTTCCCTTCCATTGGCTTTGCTCGATGGGTATGGAGATTGTTTTAGGAGGACATTGGATCCCCCTGTTCTGACACACTAATAAACTGCCTTATGGTTTTTTCCTCTAGTTTCCTTTTTTTCTGTCTTTTTATTCGTTGTCATGGAGAATTACTAGATCCTTATCTACAACTCGTGTATTGATTTTTTTTTTCATTTTAGCTGTCGTATCTTTAAGGTCTAAGAACATTTCTTTGTCCTCCGATGGCTCTGTTTGCTTGTTTGTTTTCTGGTTTAGTCTCCTCTTGTTGTTAGGCAGATGCAATGGCTGTACTGTCTCTCTCTCTGAGCATATTATTAACCATTTTCTAAAGTTGATTTCCCCACCACCACCCCACCACCAGTACTGACTCAGGTTTCTCCAAGTTCCTTTCTCTTCACTTCAATTTTGAATGTGCTATGCATAGCTGATAATCTCATTCGTCTTGAGATGTATTCCAACTTTGAGAGATCTTAGAAAAAGAACTCAAGGAAGATTCTCCGTACAAGAAATTTAGTTGGGAGGTAACCCCCAGAAATGTTGGCAGTGGGCTACAAAGGGGTGGGGGATGCAAAAAGAATGAGCTAATATGGCACAGTGGTTAAGTGTTCAATGACTTACATGAAGACTGGAGCTTTGAACCTACCCAGTAGCTCCAGGGAGAAAGATCTTTGGTGTTTTGCTTCCCTCAAAAATAACCAGAAACTGAAATTCATTGTCCTCGAGACATTCCAACTCTTTGCTACCCTATAGTCCATATTTCCCGAAACACCTTTTTGTACTGCTGGTGGGTTTGAACCACCAATCTTTTGGTTAGTTGCTGAGTGCTTTGGGGTGGGAATCACTGATCAAAATGATCTGGTCATTAACTGCAAAGCAATGAAGCTACTCTCAGTATAAGACAGTTAGGATAAATTGGAACAATCAGGTCCACTGACAGAAAGGCAACAGAAACTACTTATTGTCAGACAAAAGATGTCATGTTTGTATTTGCCTACAGGCTCGGGGTCTTGTGGCTGGATTTACCTTCACTTGCGCTTTGGCACACACCCTTTCCTTTTGATTTTACTGTTTGTGATATGACAACACGGATTTGAGTGCTAGAGTGACCGCCCAAAGCAAGAACTAGCCATAGGGCAAAGTGGGAGAACTAGCTTTGTGACCTTGGGAGAGCAATAGTACATTCTTTATAAGGGTTTATCGGGCTGAAGGGAGAGTTAAAAGACAATGCATGTGAAGCATTGAGAGCAGTTTCTAGCATGTAGAGCTCAAAGTACATTAGTTATGATATAGCTGTCTCCCTCCCTCAAGAGGAAGGAACCGTCAAGAGCAGGGCTCAGACCTTTTCAACCTTAAATCTCCAGTGAGCTGGACAGAACCGGCCTGTGGACAATTGTCTGTTGTTCACTTGCCATGGCCTTTACACAACAGGACTGAGGCAAAAATGAGGAGCAAAGGGCTTTGGCTGCTGTGGTTTATTGAATATGAAATTACATACAGGGCTTTGGGTCAAGAGCGCTCTACTCAGGAATGCCTCTAGGCCAAGGACTCTTTGTTATGTTGATATCTGGTTAGCAGTGGGGTCTCAGTTAGCAAAGATATCCTAATCCTTACTTGAACAACTTGGAAAATAAAAGTTTGAGGTGGATTTACAGGTTTTCAATTATTTCACACACTTAAAAATATCCATATTGGTAGATTTTAACCCAAGTGATCACCTGTGCCATAGAATCGATGTTTCCCCATTTTACCACCAAATATACTTTCCCCAGATTCAACATTCCCTGGAGAACAATGTAATGATGAGAGAGATATGGTCCAAGTAAGATTTGCTTATTGATATGTCTTCACCAGGGGAAAGGAAATAAATGCTTTGTGACTGTTCCAAGGCACCGAGTGAAGGTGTTCATGAGCTGAAAATCCCACGACATCTGGATAAGCTGAGAGGAACAACTCCTTAAAGAGGATTCTCTCCAAGAAAGCTTTTAAAGGCCATGTCGACTTCATGGTTCCTTTGGAAGTGTGCCTACTTATACAAGGCTGTCACGTCAGTCACATGTAAAAAGAAAGACTTGGAAAATTGAAAGGTCTCCTGATATCATGATGGCGATGGAATATATTTAGAAGACTGCAAAACCTCCCACAAGAAAGGGAATTCTTTCCAGTACTATCCAGTGACGGTGATGTTTAACAACCCTGGAGAGGATTTCTGAAGCTGTACCTTTGAACTGGAGTAGATAGCCTTGTCTTTGTCCTGAGGAAAGCCTGGCGGGTTGGAACCACTAAAGACTATAGAACAGCTCTGTTAGACAAGAGTTCACTCAGTTCCGTCGAGGCGCTCCTGACACATAGTGGGTCTGTAGAGCAGGACAGACACTACCCCGTGGGTTTCCAAGGTGGTAACTCTTCTTAGGAGTAGAAAGCCCGTCTTCCTCCTGTGGAGCAGTTCAAGGGTTTGAACTGCTGGCCTCATGGTTAGCAGCCCAATGTGTAACCCGTGATGCCACCTGCTAGTACATCCTATAAGTGTAAAGAGGGAGAAATCCTGAAAGTTAGGAAGTAATGAGAAATGTTCTCTTTCAAATCCAGAGCCCCTGTATGTCCTGACCCTGCCTGTCTCATAGTATATATCATTATAGAACACTCCAGTGCCTATACGCTTCCATATATTATGGGAGCCCCTCTGTGGTGCAACTCTGCAATATGCTTGGTGAACAAAAAGTTGGAGGTTCAGGTCCATCCTCAAGCACCTGTGAAGAAAGGTCCGATGATCTCCTTCTGGGAAAATTAGTCTTGCCGAACACTGTGAAGCACAGTTAGACCGGGATACACACAGGGCTGCTGCGTCTCAGTCAGCTCAACAGTGACTGGAAACGAGCATCAAAGACAATTCTGTGTTACTTACTGGTTTCTAACTCTTCTCCCAATGCCTACCTAGAAGAGGGTCAGGCACTTAGTAGACATGTAATAAATATTTGCCAGATGAATGAACTGTTTACTCTTTAAGAATGTAGTTGAAGGCTTTACAGGAAACCCTCTAGTCATGCTTGCATTTCCTTTGTGAAGACCTGTGATCTTTTCAAAAAGCAGCTTTGTGGGGAGTAAAGGTGGTGTTGGAAGAAGTGTGGAAAGGGGGAAAAACGTTTCCATCAGAAATGTCCAGTATTCTCTTCTAACTTTTGAAAATGTGCCGTGCTTCAGGACAGTATTCTAGGTGTTCTAGGTGACTTTTCAAAGTGTTTGCAGTTCCTTGCCAACTCTTGGTGGCATTAACCTTCTTAAAAGCACAGCTTCCAGTGGGTTCATCCCACTCCACTGTTGGCTGATGGATCAAAACTGGGACAGCTGTGAAGGCATAAAATATGGGTGTATCATAATGATAACTAGAATGGGGAAAAGTGTGGGTCAATGTCCTACTTGACTGGGTGAGTTGAGAAGAGAGGTGCCCAAGTCAAAGATGGCAGTCACGTTGACTACATGTGCTTCCCCAGACTGCTGGCAATGATCTCCTCTCACAGAGCAGGCTCCAGAAAGGACTCACTGTGTCTTCTCAGAGTTTCCCTCTCCACCACTTCCACCTGCAACTTTTGTTGTCCCAGTTATCATTCGAGTACACCCACCTTTTCCAAATAGGTCTATTTCAACATCACGGCCTCCGTGTTGACCAAACCTGTTCACACCCCTTGGAAGCCCAGCTTAATACTGACGTCTTGGGATGTTTCCCTATTCCCCCAGTTGGGAATGGGGGAAGAAGGCCCAAAGAAAGAGAGCTTCATCTCCTGCCTCTCACCCTTTAAAACCCAAAGCAAAACAATTGCGGGTGATGTTCTTTCCACGGCATCAAGAACAATCATGCCTGACCTATATTACAAATAAGTGGAAGTATGCATTTTAAATGGAGAAAGACCATGGGCCAGGCACACTTGCAAAAGTTCTTTCATGTGCTTCAGAGAGCAAATCTAGAAAGTGAAAAACAAAACAACCCCAACCCCCAAACCTTAATCAGTTTTTTTTGTTCTTTGGCAGCAGCATTAAAATTCAGACTAAACCTTTGATTGTTCATGTGCTCTCGAATCGGGTAAATAGGATTTTATATTTTTTAATCACCTTCGAAAAGCCTGCCTTTGACGAGCTAAAACAATGTAGGGCTTGAGGTGAACTAGGCTAATGGGCGGTTGCGCAACTCTTGGCTGCTCACGGCCCAGCTCTTCTTAATTCTGTTTAACCCTGGAAAGGGGGGAGGGGGAGGTTTTTGAACAAGAGTCAGTCCCTTGCCCACTGGAGATGGTCTGCTGGCAGGTTATGCTGGGAAACAGCATTTCTCCATGGGCAGCCGCGTCCTCTCGCCACGCTCCTCTTGCCTTATCTCTTCAGCAACGCGATTAGCAGCGGTTGAGGCAGTTGCTGTGGAAAAATCCACCAGGAGGTTATCATATTTAATGTTTCAGAAAACTTCCTTTTGAAGGCGATAACACTATTTCTTCATCGCTGCGCTGTTGGGCCAATGCAGGTGTGCTGCCGACTGCTAAATCACTTTGTCCCTAGGACATACAGTTAGTCTTTGAAGGTATTTGGCTCCCTTTCCACCATTCTTTTCTCCCACCCCCTGGATACCAAAGAAGGCACAGTTCCCAGACTGACTCTCCCCGCACCCAACGAGGTATGCTTTCAGAGAGCCCCGGTGGCTTTCTTTTAACTCATTCCACCCCAGTTGCATCTCTGAGCTCACGTTCTGATCATCTGTCCTGCAGGAACTTAGTGTAAGGCTCCTGTGCCATGTGAACCACTAAGTCCCAGGCATAGAAACCTATAACCAAACCCCTGCCCTCAAGGTGCGTACAGTCGGCTGGGGGAAGCAACCCTTTTCTTCTGCTAGAGTACATGTCTGATGAAATTATGTTGCAATGACCAGTTCATTCCCAACATTTTAAAAAAAGAGGTAGGTTTGAATTGCATTCCTTTACTTTTGCTGGTATTCAGAGTGATCCTTGATAGGCAGGCGGTAGAGAAGAAGAGATTTTGATGTGAATCAACCAGGAAATGGTCTGTAAATCCAGCTACATTTTGTGCTAGGCTGGGTTCCCAAGAAAAGCAAAACCAGGACATTCATATGTGTGCTTATATAGAAATAGATTTATATCAAGAAAAGTCTCACACCAGTGTAGAGATGGGTAAGTCCAGACTGGTTCAAGTCCCTAGATGAGATGTAAGCTGAAGGCTTCTCCAAACCCCTGGAGCTGCATAAGCTGATGAACAGGAAGCAGGAAGATGATGCTTGAAGACTACAGACTGGTGACTACTGAACGGAATGAATCAGAGATATACAGAAGGTCAATGAAACCCATTCTGGATTCAAATCCTACTGAACTGAGCTAGCTAGCTTCCGCACAGTGTCAGCCTACACTGAGAAGCCATACCCTGAATGAAATCTCCCTCCACTTACTGAGACTGTGACCAGACACATGATGTGGTTCTTCACCCCATTCCTCCCACAGCTTCTGGGCTGCTTCACAGAAGATCCCATCATGCAGTTGGTCATACATTGTTAGCTCCTATCATGGAAGAATCCTGGCCCACACGAGTTGACATAAATCTACCACACATTTCAATTTTAAATATACAGGGTAAAAGCCCTAAGATTTTGGGTCAGCTATCAGAACCTGCGACAGTCTTAGCCTCAGCCCACTTTTCCAACTTCCCATGTGAACACATGCTTCAGCCATATGACTCCTTACTTCCTGAAGATGCGGTGCCTTGCAGGCCTGGACAAGGTTGGGTGGCATGGCACAATCAGTCAATCTCTGGGGGATGACTGGGTGAAAATGAATGAATGTGAATGTATTGCTTATTCCAAACTGGTTTATAAGCTTGGGATATTCATACATACACACACACACATATATGTATATGTGTATATAAATATAAATATATATATATTAGGATTTGCCATTTTAACCACTTTAGAATGTATCCTTCAGTGACATTAATTACATCAGCAATATTGTGCAATCCTCCCCATTATCTGATTCCAGGGGTACGTTATGATCCCAAACAGAAATCCAGTGTGTCCTAAGCAATAACTCCCCATGCCTCTCACTGTCCCATCACTGTCAGCCTTGAGTACACTTGTGTCTCAATACGTTTGCCTTGGCTAGATCTTTTATATAAGTGGGATCAGACCTTCCATGCTGCTTTCAACACTATTTTTTTTTCAACACTATTTTGGACAGCACTCTATACCCAGGATATGACCTATTCACTTGAGAATGTGGCTGGGGTAAGGTGTCTCTCCTTTTCCCAAGAGGCTCTGCTATGTGTAGCAATTCAGTTTGCTGGCCAGATGTTCACACAGCAAGGATTCTGTACATACTCTCTGAGAAGGGCATTATGGTTAAAGTAAGGCTGCCTCACCACAAAGGAGCTTCAGGTGCTGAGTCCTCTGAGAAAGTATAGGGGTTAGAATATCCCAAAGAGGCTATAGGGAGCAAGATGTTATTTTCCTTGGTGACCTTGAAGTTGGATGAAGGTTGACAAAAAAAAATGGCCAGATTGGAAAAGGGGTTTGAAAAGAAGCAACATTTCAGGGAAAATCCAGATTATCACCAGGGAAAATAGAAGGGAGTAGAGGAGGTGTTTTTTTTTTCTTTTAACTAAAAAACAAAGAAGATAAAAATAAATGATTTTTTCATAAGAAAATATAATTTACTTTCTGTGCAACTCTAACTACTAGTATTGACAAAATTTACATTTTTCTCATGGCCTCATTACAATTTAATGTGCATATAGTGAACCCACGAGATCAAGTCTGTATGTATAACATTGCTTTTATTTCTAGCCAGGCAGTCCAGTTCCAAACAGCAATAGAGATCTAAGGAAAACAGGCCATTTCTAAGCTGGGATCCACCCATGATTGTTGAATGAGTGATTGAATGAAAAGTAAGAGTTAGTTCCTGAAAATAGATGAACTGAGAGTGAGAGGGGGGTATTGGAAAATCATCAGCTCTCTATAATTGACTCCCTCGAGAAATATTTTCTTTCCTATTAGTGTGCTGGCAGGACTTGCATTCCAAATTAGCCTGGAATAGTTCTCCTAAGTTAGAGAATAACATTTGCAAAGGCTTTTTAGGTTAATATATAATTGCATTTTATAGGAGCATTGTCGACTAGATAGACTTGATAAGAGGGCCATTGTTCCCCTTTGACTCCCTGTGAGGGGACATGCGCAGGACGAGGCACCAGAAACCCAAGGCAAACCTTTTATCCTTGTTGTTATTTCTGAGTGAGAATCCAGAAAAACAAGAAAGAAAGAAAAAAAGGTAAATATCATGGTTGGATGGAAAAGGAAATTGGATTTTAAATTTTTATGCGTGTTCCCTAAGTTTGAGGTGCTCAGACCTTGCTTGACTGTACAGTTAAAATAGACAAGACTCCTTAAGATGTGACAGATCCATTGGGGAGTTCAGTTGTGAGTGGCTTTCTTGAGTGAATGCTTCTGTAGGATTGGATGGTGACTTGCTGGTCTCACATTAGCTATGTAGATAACCTAACTTTGATATTTGTGTGTGTTTGTGTGTATGTCTGTGTGTGTGTGTGTGTGATGTATGGGTGTATGTCCTTTTATTGCCCTTGACATTATTAGGCCATGCAGAATGAGTGTCTTTTGCAAATGGAAGGTTTGGGCAACCCTTTGGGGAGCTGGTATATTGGTGTCATTTTTCCAATAGAATTTGCTCATTCATGTCTCCCTGTCACAATGTGGTCATCCTCACAAGTTTTCTTAACATCATTGCACACTTGGACTATAGTGTAAAGAAAGCATCACTTTCGTATACATGGGGAGACAACAAATGCATGTGAGTACTTTTATTGATACTTACTGTATTGTAGACCTCTGGAACCAAACCCACCACGTTTCCAAGGCATGCTTGTGTGTTTGTGGGTATATTTATATGTGTCTAAGCTCTGGTGGCACTGTCTGGTAAGTGTTGAACTGACCAGAAGGTTCACGGTTCAAACCCACCAGACACTCCTAGGAAAAAGATGAGCCTCTCTGCATCTGTTAAGGCTTACAACGCCCTGTAAACCTTGTAATAAGTTTATTTTGAGTGCATCCACTGCACAAGACCTTTTCAAGGTGTTGAAAAGCAAGGATGTCACTCGGAGGACTTAAGGTGTGCCTGCTGCAAGGCAAGGTATTTTTTGATCACTTCACAAATATGTGAAAGTGGGACATGGAATAAGAAATATCAAGGAACCACTGATGCATTTGAACTCTAGAGTTGGTGATGCATATTGAAAATACTATGGATTGCTAAAAGAACAAACCAACCTGTCTTGTAAGAAGTACAGCCGAAATGCTCCTTAGAAGCAAGCATGGAAAGGTGTTGTCTCATGTGCCTTAGACAGGTGATTGGGATTGGTCAGTCCTTGGAGAAGGCTGTTGTTTTAGTCCAGGTAGACTAGAGGAACAAATTTATAGAGACACATATGGATATAAGGCAAAGGTTTATATACAAGAAGAACAGGACATTGAGAAAACATCCCAGCCCAGTCCAGTTCAAAGTCATAAGTCCGATATTACCCCATAGGCCCAATATCAATCTATAATGTCTCTTTTCGACTCACTAAGTCATAGGCCAGTAGGTGCAGAATACCCACACTGGCAGGGGTCTCCACATGGCTCCTCACTTCCAGGGCTCAGGGTTCATCAACAGCATCCAGTGGTGGCAGAAACAACTCATCGCCACCAGGGGTCTCCATGTAGCCTCTCCAGCTTCAGAGGTCTGGCTCCATCAGGACTTCTTCTCTGGCTCCTCAGACGCTGCCATCTTGTCTTGTCCAAGATTAATCATCTCTAAGACTAATTCTCAACAACTGAGAAGACAGCTTCTCATCTTCACGAGGGAAATATCGCGAGATTTCCCAGAAGTCTCAGGAGAAAGCCATGCCCACACAGAGGCCTCATTGGCCACTCAATGGCTATCTCCAGATTCACAGGCTAGACTCCACCCCTACATCTCAATCATGAAATTAACATAAGCACATGACTGCCACAGATGTGATCCGTGATAAAGTAGAGGAGGAAGACCATCAAGGGGATGGATCAATACAGTGGCTGTAGTGAAGGCTCAAACAGGACAAGAGTTGTGAGGCAGGCCCAGGACGAGGCAGTGTTTCATTCTGTTTTGCGTTGGTTGCTGTGGAGCAGAACCATACTCGATGGCATCTAACAGCAATGACAAGGAACAGCAACATGTGTCAGAATCAACTCACTGGATAGATATATACATATACAATGACATAAATAGAATTTCATGCTGTTATGCATTGCTGTCTGCTGGTTCAGCTCAGAGTGCCTCGGGTTTGCAGAACACAGCTGTTCCACAGAATTTTCTACGCTGTGGCTGTGGACGTGGAATGCCACGCCTTTCTCCTCAGGTGGATTGGAACCACCATCCTTTTAATTTGTGGAAAACTCAACCTCGAGCTCGCTGCCACTGAGTCCATCTAGGCCCATAACCATTCCGTAGGCCCCCGGTGGCATAGTGGATTTGGCAGTGAGCTGCTAACCGGAAGGTAAGAAATGCAAGCCCATCAGGAACGCCACTAGAGAAAGAGGAGCCTTACTGCTCCTGTAAAGAATTACAGCCACGGAAACACACACAAGTAGTTCTTCTCTGTCCACTAGTGCCACTGTAAGCCTTTAATATGAGCTATCTACACTGTCTAAGAAAGTTCAACTGCGATGCAACAATTCGAAAGAATGTCCTCTACAATCAATCACCTGACACTTCCTGATTAAGCATGAAGCCATTTCCTGGTTTGTCAAATGCATTCAGAGGCAGGGTGGGGCTCAGTGCCAAAAGTAGGGGTCTAGCAGGGCCATGGAGCCCTTGCTGTGCTCTTTACTCAGGGAGCTTGGTCAGCTTTTCTGAGTCTCTGTCTTGCTATTTGTAAATTGGAAGATAATCTGTTGTTTTGTGACTTCCTGCGTCTAAATTTAGTTCGTTTGTCTTGTAAACTTTTCACTGTGGGTGAGGCTGCGGTTTGCAATGCAGATCTTCAGTGTTACATTCAACTCTTCAAGAAAGTGGTTCAACTCATCCATTGCAATCCCTTCAGAGTTCCCCTACTGTTGCTTTCATTCCTTCTACTTTCCTCTGTACTTTGTACTCTGTACTGCCCTTTTGATCACACATGGTTGCTTATTCAAACGTGGGAGGGTGTGGGGGGCTTCAGTTTCAAATCTGAAGGGCGGCTAAGGGTTTTATTCTTAGGGTTCCACCTGTCTACTCAATGGGCAAGCTCGCTCCCTTTTAGGATTTAGGGTTTCCTTCCTCATTTTTCTCTCACTCCCTCCAGGACCTTTCAATATGGATCTAAATTTAAAACTCTGTTATCACTTATGACAAAGAGTCTAAATATTGTTAAATCGATTTATTAGGAGTTTTTGTCCCCCCACTTTCATAATTAACCAAGTGAAAATGATAAAATAAATAAATAAATAAATAAATAAAGGCAGAGCGCAGGACGTTTTAGGATGAAAAACAGTCTCGTTTCTGTCTCCTCCTCTCTCTTCAACCCCCAGCTCACTTCCCAGAGGAAACCACTTTTAACAGTTTCCATATTTAGCTCCTCTAGTGGTTACCACCCTGACGTTAATAATATGCTTATGCTGCATTTCCTTGATGATCAGCCCAGACAATATCTCTGTACTCCCCACCACTTGCTAGTTGTAACGTGAAGATTCACTGATTCAGCAGACACTCCTGATAGCCTGTAGGTCAATGGACCTTTCTCTTTAGGATGCTCACACTCTGTGGATCTAAATTGAACAAAGAACTTTATTTCAGTCTAAAGTGAAACTCCAGGAATTTCATGGGGCTTAACACAGGGTAAGAAGGGGTTTTGTTAGATCGGTCAAGTTCAAATCAGACTTGAGTCTTTATGCTTTGAGTCTTTGATATATATATATATATATATATATATATATATATATATATATGAAATATGACAAATAAGTGATCCTAAACTATTCCTTTTCCTTAGTAGACAAGTCAGTTCAGGCTCATAGAGCCTTTACGTACAACAGAAAGAAACACAGCCCAATTCTTCCCCACCCCCACAAATGTTCCTATTTTTGAGCCCATTGCTGCAGTTTCTATGTGAATCCATCGGTTGATGGCCTTTCTTTTTTTCTCTGCCCTTCCACATAACCAAGTGTGGTAGTTACATAATATACTGTCAGCTTGAGGAAGGGGTGGAGTCTAGCCTGTCAGTGAGGTAGGTCACAGCTTGATGACCTCATTTGGAGGCACATTAGAGATAAATAGCTTGCTGGAGACCAAATGCACTCTCTCACTGCTACACAGTCCTTTTGACAAGCCACATGGAGCTACACTGATGGAGTCAGAGCCCTGGAGGTGGTGGAGTCCCATGCCAATGCTGTGATGCTCCCGTCACCACTGGATCCACAAGACTTCCTACCCACTGGACTGTGATCTTCCTCCATTCAGTGTCATTACGTGTGTGTGAGTTTGAAGAGGGATTTATAGGCTGGTATCAGACATATTGGCTAGTATCAGACTTACAGACTTGTTCTGGACTGGAATGGGATGTTTTCTCAGTATACAATTGCTCCTTGATATAAAGTTCTTTCTTACACAGATATGAGTGTCGATGAATTTGTTTCTGTAGGATACACGGACTAACACGTCAAGCATGATGTTATTCTCCAGGGACTGGGCTTTCCTGAAAGCATGTCCAAAGTATATGGTTATGAAATCTCACTATCCTTGCCATCATATGTCACTTAGAAAGAGAAAGCATACCTTTCCTGAGCATTGATAAGCAAGAAGAAGAAGTAAATATGAAAAGATGCTTAGTGGAAAAGGTGATTTTCTCTTCAATCTCAAACACTAAACATGTTAGGAAGGTGTCCATTTGAGTGATGATAATAGCTCGTATGTGTGATAATAGCTCAATTTGATTTTGCAACTCTCTCTTGCCAGGAAATTGCCACTAATTATTCAAAGAGGAAGACATAACCAACTTTGAAGAAACCATTACAGGTTCTTGGAAATGCATCATTTCTACAATTTCAGGGTGTTTTTTTATATTTAATTTTTGAAAGGCTGTTAAATAAATGACTTTGACTTATAATTTAGAAAGGCTCTATCTCATTCATGAGGACTACTCCTGGATGGAAGTTCTGGTCATCCATTTGCCTAATTGAGGGGGGGGGGGAGAAGGGAGAGTCCTCAGGTAAATGACAATGAGGGATATAACTAGCCCCCTCCCCGCATCCCACTCACTGTTTTTCCATTTGTGCCCCAGAACTTACTTAAAAATGCTATTTTCAGGGAGATACAGATTGTCCAGCACATAGGATCCAAATCCCCATTGCCATTGAGTTGATTCAATTCATAGCAACCGCAGAGAACAGAGGAGAACTGACTCATGTGTTTTCCAGGTTGTGGACTGACTAGGTTTGAATTACCACTTACCCTCTGAATATTCAGCCATGGAGCCACCAGGGTTCCTTGGATATATGGTCCCATGGCCACCGAATTGATTCTGTCCCATCGTCAACAGCCAACCTTCTTTTAGCAGCTCCACCTCTGAGCCACAGTGCCACCTGGATAACCTCTGGTATCAAGCCGAGGCTTGATCAATAATTTACAAATGGATAAATGATCCATCAATCATCATTTGTCAATCAATATTTTATAACAGAAAAAATTAATCAATGTTTCAATGGATAACCCATCTGCCCACTTCATCGTTGTCTTATATTGTATGTGTGAAAATAGTTTGATGTGGATTTGCAACTCTCTCTTGCCAAGAAATTTGCCTGTGTCTGAAATGGGTGTGTGAAAGTTGGAGATTGTGTCAACTAGACTGTCCTGGGTAAGGGTAGGGGCAGAGATCAACCTGTCAATTACGTTGCGGCCAGAAGGCATCTCCTTGGTGGAGAGAGACAGAGAGACCTAATCCTCTTTGACCCTTAAACTTCTGCCAGAGCTGGTTCCTCAGTCTGGTCCCTTGATCTCCTGTGGGGTCACCTGCTGTTCCCAGGAGTCTTCAGTGGACTATCCACAGTGAACCCATTCAGACCCTTCAACTCTCTGCACCCACCGGTCTGTGCCCCTGATGTCATTCTGCTTCCTGTTCATCAGCTTCCATGTGTCCAGGGAAGCCAGCCTGGAACTATGTTGGATGTACCTGTATCTTCAATGGTGTAACTATTTGGGGATAAGAATCACATTCCCTAGCCCCCCCCACACAAGCATCATTGGTTTGAGTTCTTTCAGGAGTTCTTTCAACAGGCTGAAAACCTATTTTTTGTGAAGGTCTTCATGACTAACTCGGTCTCATCCAGTGCCTTATAATCTGCAACCCTGTGATATTTTTCACATCCCACTATCTCGGTAGTAAACATGACTCATGTGGTGTGGTTAGTCCCCATTGAAATAGCTCCAACGCCAACCCCACACGAAACAGAACGAAGCCACTATCTGTTCCTGTGCCGTCCCCATGATCCTGGATAGGGTTGTGCCCATCGTTGCCACCACTGTGCCTTGCTGTCTAATCCCTAGGAGGCAGATAAGGGGCCCATCAGGTTCACAGTGGCAAATTTTGGAAGCAAATCTTCCTTGAAGCTCTTTTGAAACTGTGCTCCATGACTATTGGAAATACTGGAAGCCTGGCTTCTAGCATCAGAGCAATACATAAGCCACCACAGGATGGCAAACTGAGAGCTGGGCAGTGCAGTGATTGTGTCTCCTGGTCATATATGTGTGGGCTGTGTGTCCACAGAGGTGGGGACCCTTGATGACAGTGAAAACCAGCACCTAACAAGCCTGTCACAGGTAGAAAATCTATTCATGTTTGACGACACTCCTAACACCTCCATTTTCTTTCAGAGAGTCACCATATGCCTTCTGAAGGTCTATAACAGTTTCGTATGTCTTTTCTTCACCTCCACTCTTTCATCCTAAACTCTGTTCTCCAAAGCTTTGCTTTTGCTTTGATAAGAAATATTTAGCAAATATGGCAGTTGCTGATGAAATGGGACCCAGGGCTCTTGATATAAGGACAGTTTCTGGTTAAGGGTTTAGGTGCTACATGAAGGATTAGCAGTTCAAAACCACCCAGTGACTTTTGTGGGGTGGAGGTGGAGAATTTGGTTGTCTTCTCTTATAATCATGGCAGCTTCAAATCTCTCTATTCTATGCTGTCCCTTGGGTGTGTCATTTGAAGTCAAGTTTGGTCCTCTGGCTGCTACTCTCACCACTTGCCTTCACATAAACATCTGAAATTTTGGTGCCATTTATCACCTTAGAGTTTAAGGTACAATTAGCGTACAAAGGGATATAGTGCTTATGCCTTGGGCCAAGAGCGGCCTGGTCAGCAGTTTGAAGCCACCAGCTGCTCCACAGGAGAAAGACCGGGCTTTCCACTCAGTAAACGGGTATTGCCTCAGAAAACCCCCAGGGTCAAGGTGAGTGAGCAGTGAGTTTGATTTTGAGCGTACTGAGGAAGGAGAGTATCCTCTTGTGGGATAGGAGATTTCCCATTCACTTGTCCCCGGCTAGTAAAGATAAAGTCAGAAAGAAACAGTCCTGGCAGCAGGATGGAGACTTCTCGGCCTCCTGTGTGCTCAGCCACTCTGTGTTTGCCCTGCTCACAGGAAACTGCCTAAGCTGGAGCAAAGAAAAACTCAGAAAACCAAATTCTCTGGCATGAGTCAAAATCAACTTATCGTGACTGACAGGGCAGGTTAGAAGTGTCCCCAGTGGGTTTCCGAGACTGTAACTCTTTTTTTATTATTAAAAGATTATTTTACTGGGAACTCTTATGACAATCCATTCATCCATTGTATGAAGCGTATTTGTACATATGTTGCCACATTATTTTCTGAACACTTAATTTCTATTGAGCTCTTAGAAAATTAGCCATTTTTTGTTGTTCTTGAGACTGTAACTTTTTACTAAAGTAGAAACCCCCAACTTTCTCCTGGGGAGCTAGCTGGTGGTTTCGAACTACTGACCTTGCAGTTAGCCCCACCGCCTCACCAGGGCTCCGCCACCAGGACTCCTTGTAGCAAATATAAGAGCACTTCAAATTATTCAGAGAAGCCCCATCTCCTTCATTTCCATTCCCTTTGCCCCTGTGAATGGTGCCTAGTTCATGTAGCCATCCTCGTGCAAACATAAAGTTTTGATGTGGCAGAAATCCAAGACCTGACATCGTTGGCAGAGCTGCCGCTTGTGAAATAGCCTAAATAAGTTTGAAACTTGAGAGTGAGCGAGAACAGAGAAGCATCCATCTCATCCGAGCATTTCTGCTGCCAATGCAGATGCCACTGTTAATTGGAGTTGCTTATTACTTGGGTTTCTTTGAATCGTGCTTTGGGGGAACACGGGTGCCTTCCCGTTGTCTCAATCTGTGCCTGCAGTGGCTGGACAGCCAAGGGTGTGTGAGCTGGCATCCTATTACCTGACAGTCGGCATCTAGTTTCCTGTATTAGAAAGTAGACCTTTCTCCTGGGATTAGAGCCTCTGTTCCAAGAGTGAGCCAATTTGGTAGGGAAAAAAATGTGGTGCTAATAATGTTTGCCAGTCACCTGTGGCTTGCAAAGTACTTAGTGCTTATTAACTCATTAATCCTTCCATGAAGCTTGTTAGGGAGTCCTGTGTTCCCGGGCTGTGCACTGAAAGCACAGGCTTACACAGGCTGGTTGGGGTACATCCCTGGCGAATTCTGGGGCGGGGACCCTATGCTACCATTTTGAGGTTTTTAATACCAACATTGTGTGGATGACTCCACCCCTCCTCTCCTCTCTGCTCTGGAACCATCCATCCGAAATCCTTACTGGGTCAGCAGAACAGAGGCATTGGCTAGACAATGCACACTAAGAGCACACAACCCTGCTCAGAATGGACAGCAGGCCACTCGTGATCTTGGGGTTTGTCCCAATTCAACAGGGTGGTCAGGGATTTTTGACTCTCGCCGTGGGTTTCGAGTTGAGCTGCTCATCACAAAGCCCTGGGGAGAAAGATGAAACTTGCTAGTCATGTAATGAGGCATGGCCTTGGAAATCACAGAGACAGTTCTCGCTCCTTTTAGTGCCACTGTGAGTGGGTGCAACTCGAAGGCTGGGAGTGAGACATTTGGTTTTGGGGTAAGAGTTCACGTTAATTTCTGATTTCCTCGTTCCCTCCAAAAGGATTGACAGAGCACAACCCTACAGATAAAAACCAGGGGAGGTTCTCTTTCTGAGAACCAGTCTCTGCTTTCTGGAAAGCTTTGTCCTTCGGAATGACAGAAATGCAACTTCTCTGAAAATTGATTTTACATACTTGTGGCTGCTAACTACCAAACCAAACTTTTTGCCGTCAACTTGATTCGGACGCATAGCCACTCTTGAGGACAGAGATCAAACTGCCCTGGGTTTATGATGCTATGCATCTCTATAGGAACAGAAAGCCTCATCTTTCTTCTGAGGAGCGTCTAGTGCATTTGAACTGCTGACCTTGTGGTTAGCAGCCCAGTGTGGTAACCCTTGACAGCACCAGTGGCCTTCTCTAGAACTGAGGTTCCAATCAAGAGTTTCCTTTCTTTCCCTTAGACTCTGTTGATTCTGTGATTTGAGGGGAATTGTGAGTCCCTGAGGGGTTCTGGGGTCCAGTGGTTAGGTGCTCCCCGACTGTCTATAAGGTTTTCAGTTCAAATCCAGTGGTCATTTTGCAGGATAATGCTGCATCTGTGACGAGGCAGAGCCGTGGAATCCTTTGGGGAGGAACGGCAGTTCTTAGACTCATGTTGCATAGGGGTGAATCAGTCTTGATGATGCAGCAGCAGTGGGTTTGTGGGTCCCCGGGAGGTGCAAACAGCACACTTCGCTAACTGAAGGGTTGGCAGTTCAAGTCCACAGTTCAAGTTCAAGTGCTTTAGAAAATTTCCCTGGTGATCTCCGTATGAAGAAACCAGCCTATGGGAACCGTGTGAAGCACAGTTCTACGGTGACATGCCATGCACGGAAATAGACCCGGTGGCAACTGACCCAGCCCGACTGTAATCACAGAGTTCTCAGCTAATCATATTGCCACCTTATCGTTTCCCTAATGAAGTCTGCAGGCCCCCAGGGCGTGTGGACTTTCTGTTCAGCCATGTGTGCATTTATTCAGTTAGCAAATACATCTTCATTAGTGACGGTGTGGCCATGCCCTGCTCAGTTCTGGGCCTCCTGATGTGATCAGACTTGGTTGGGGGAGTGAGGGGCTGGGGAGAGGCCTGGTGATCCATTGGGATACAGAGGACAGCCAAGAAAGCCCAATGTAACAGTTCTCCCCCTTACCCACTAGGGTTTCGTGAGTCAGAATGAACCCCACAGCAATGGTTTTCTTGTTGTCGCTGGATTGGGGCGGAGGGTGGGGGAGAAGATGGGTATGTCATATACACTTTGACTTTCGTCATAAAAGTCCTTGACATGTTGAGACGGCTGGCCTTGTCCTCAAGCACAGCATGTGTGGGGTGTGTTTGTCTGTGTCTGTTGGTGTTTGGGTTGTAAACAGAGGTGGATTGTGAGACCTAACCATTTCCCACTAGATGAGAGTATTGGTAATCCTGCTTTCTGTTTGCTTCCTTACAGACCATGATGGCAGTTGCAAATTGCAGCATTAACCTAGACCCCTCCCACCGGTGAGGGTGTGGAGACAGCGCTCAGCCAGTCACCTCGTGCTCATTAACCCAGACAGGATCAGGCATCACCCACCTCCCACTCCAGAATGGAAGATGGGAGACCTGCTTTTTGATGCGTTCTGGGATGTAATGTTCTGAAAGCTGCTCGAGGGCCCCCAGTGCTGCCCGTCCTGTGTCAGCGATAGGTCTAGACCTAGAGCGGTCTGGTGACATACCTAGTCTCCTAGGTGCTTCAGTAAGACAGAATAGAGGTTTTCTGGGTCTGACCTGACGAGCTCTTTCTGCACTCAAAGGGCAGCGCACCCGAAACTGCGCTCAGTCTCCAGGGGAACCTGAGACCCAGGCTGCTTTCAACTTCTTTCCTGCCAGCCCTCTTTCTTTGAGTCCCACTTAGTGCCATGTGTATCGCAGTGTCTGTCTGCTATCCCAGTCCATTGTGCCTACCAACAATAGAGGCTGGCTCACATCAAAAGTGGAGAATCTGGTTTTGTTCAGAACAATATTTACTCTGGGAACTTTGATCTTCACATGCCTGCCCCGGGCCAGAAAGGGGACTGCACCACCATAGTGAGCCAACTTCTCTCCTGACAGTGGATTGATCACTCTCTTCTCTCCTCTCTTCATCTGTGAGCCCAGGATTCGGGGAGCCAGATGCAGACTGACCATCACTTGCTTTAAATGGCAATAGCCATACCAGAAGGGTAGGGAGAAGGGAAGAGCAAAGGAAAAAGGGGGAATGGATCACAGGGATGGACACATCACAATATACCCCTCTCCAGGGGGAAGAGCAACAGAAAACATGGGATGGGGGAAGGGAGACAGAGGTCAGTGTAAGATATGAGGAGAAGAAGAAGAATGTATAATCTCTCAAGGGGGTATGAGGATGGGAGGAGGAAGGGAAACAAAGAGGAACTGATTCCAAGGGCTCAATAGAAAGTAAATATCCAGAAAAGAAAGAAGGTGACATATGTGCAAACATGCCTGGTGCAATCGATGCACGAATTGTAACAAGAGTTGTAAGAGTCCCAAATAAGCAGAGCCCTGGTGATGCAGTTGTTGTGTGTGGCACTGCGGCCCACAGGATTGATGGTTCAAATCCAGCAGCAGCTCTCTAGGAGCAAGGCTGGGCTTCCTACTCCCACCAGGGCAGTGATGAGGGGGAAAAAGGTGGGGGGGGAAAAAGAGTCCCAAATAAAATGATCTTTTCATTTTAAAAAAAGTACACTCATTGTCTCCTCATTAATTTTCAACTAAAGTGA